>PVKS010005856.1:0-14975 GCA_004027875.1 Aplodontia rufa
TACCCACCCTTATCCCTCCCCCTCCTCCTTCCCAATACATCTCTACAAATGCCTTAGGTTGTATGATATTACACCTTATCTGGATTTAAAACATGAGAATTGACCTCCTTTCTCCATGGCCAGGGTCCAGCTCCAGCCTCCACAGATGAGTGGAGATATTCGACCTTTGGTTCTCTGGGTTATGCTGACATCTTCACTCAGCATGATCTCTTCCATAGCCATCCATTTACCTTCAAAGGCTGCAGTGTCATTGTTTCTAATTGCTGAGTAGAACTCCATGGTATATATTTACCACAGTTTTTTAATCCATTCATCCAGTGAGGGACATCTGGGTTGTTGCCATAATTTAGCTATTGTGTAAATTGAGCTGCTACTGAACATTAATTTCGCTGTGTCACTGTAATGTGCTGGTTCTAAGTCCCCTGGAAAAATACCCAGAAGAGGAACAGCAGGGTCAAATGGAGGAGGGCTCATCTGAGGCTAGTTTTGATGTGGGATTTTCCTGCCTCAGCTTCCAGAGCTGCTGGGATTACAGGTGTGCACCACTATGCGTGGCCCTTTTTAAATGTATTTTGAGGTGGGCTAAAGTTGCTTAGGCTACCCTCAAACTCCCCCCCCCCCTTTTTTTTAAAAGAGAGAGGGACAGGGAAAGAGAGAATTTTTTTTTTTTATAGTTTTTCACGTAGCTTTCATTGCTCCAACAGTTAGTTGTGTACATGATGCTGGGGTTTGAACCTGTGTCCTCACACATGCCAGGCAAGCTCTGTAACTTCTGAGCCACTGACTTTCAAAGATTTCAATGCTCCTGCCTCCACCTCTCTCCTTGCCTGAGGTATAGGCCTATACCACTACACTTGACTATGAATTTCTTTTGACACTTAACAGTAAAGATTCACCTCGTTATTTGTCACTAGTTATTCATGAATTATTATTTTATTTTTATTAAATGTCAGTTTATGTTTGATATTCTAACAGTGCCTTCTCTCTAGTTTTTGATATATTCAAATTTATGTTGACATTTTGAAACTTTGTAAAAAGGACTACTGTTTGTTTTTCATTTTATGTTCATGCATATGTTTTTGACTCTCAACAGTAGTTAGGAAGTCAGTTTTTTTTTTTTGTTAAAGCATTAACTTTTGAAAATTAATGGTTAAGCAGGGTGTGGTATAGCATGCTTATGATCCTAGTGACTTGGGAGGCTGAGGCAGGAGAATTGCAAGTTCAAAGCCAGTCTCAATAATTTAGCGAAGCCCTGAGTAACTTAGTGAGACTATCTCAAAATAAAAATTATAAAAGGCACTGGGTATGATGCTCAGTGTTTAAGTGCTTCTGGTTTCAATCTCTGTAATCTCCTACCAACATTAATGGATAAAAAAAAGTGCAGTTTTATCTGTATCATATTGAATGAGTTAGAAGAGTGAAATAGGTTTGTGTATTGACATGGACCAATGTCTTGATTGAAAGGTGAGGAAGAAAACATTGCATTGCATTTATTTGTGAAATAAACATCTGTAAATATAAAAAAGATTTGGAATACTGTGCATTGGAGTTATTTTTTTTTAATTGGTGATTGAACACAGGGATATCTTACAGAGAGCTATATCCTAGTCCTTTTAATTTTTTTAATTTTAAGATAGGGTTTCACTAAATTGCTGCGAGTGTCAACTTGCTAAATTTGGCCTTGAATTTAGGGTTTCTCACTTTAGTTTCCTAAGTCCCTGGGGTTACAGGTGTGTACCTCTGTGCCTTGCACATCAGAGTATTTTTCTTTTCTTTTTCTATTTTTTTGTACTGGGAATTGAACCCAGTACATTGAGCTATATCCCCAGTCCTTTTTGTTTTTTATTTTGAGACTGTCTTACTAAGTTGCCTAGTCTGGTCTGGCAGTTTGGATCCTCCTGCCTCTGACTCCCAGGTTGCTGGGATTTCAGACATGTGCCAGCTCACTCACCTTCAGAGTGTTAAATAAAATTTCTTTTTCTTTTTTTGTTTTAAGAGCGAGAGCGGGGGAAATAGTGACAGAATGAAAGAGAACTAACTTTATTTTTTCTTCTGGTCTTTGTTTCCCTGACAATTAGTTGTCTTGTTTGTGGTGCTAGAGTTTGAAACCAGGTCCTCGGCGCTCTACCCATGAGCCACTGCTCCAGCCCCAGATTCTTAATAGTATTATGCCCTGAAGGATTGAATGGAGTGGGATTTGAGGACTGAAGTGGGGAATTCTACTTTTTGTTAAACCTCTTTTTAAAGACCAAACACTGTTTATATATTTTAGCATTTGAAAATCAAAAGTAAGCTCTAACAAAGCAACTCCTTTTTTTTTTTAAGACAATGAGAGATAAAGAGAAAGAATTTTTTTTTTAATTTAGTTTTTCATGTGGCCTTTTTTGCTCTAAGACTTCATTGTGTATGTGGTGCTGGAGTGCATGCTGGGCAAGCACTATTAACTGCTGAGCCAGTGCTATAACTGCTGAGCCAGTGATCCAGCCCCACAACTCAACTCCTTCATAAAAAGAAAACAAAAGGGCTGGAGCCATAGTTCAGGGGTTATGGTGCTTGCCTGGCATGGGTGGGGACCTGGGCTTGAACCCCAGCACTATGCACACAACTAAGTGTTAGAGCAGCTAAAGCCACATGAAAAACTGAATAAAACTGATTCTCTCTGTCTCTCACTGTCCCTCTTTCTTTAAAAAAAAAAAAAAGAAAAGAAAAGAAAAAGGAACGGAAAAGAAAAAACAAAAGTGAGCTCTAACGTCAGTTTTCCCTCTCACCATCTTTGTGACAGTGATCAGAAATGTGAATCAGTAGTAATTCTTTCCTGATTGACTCAGTAGATTCACAGTGGCCTTAAAATGTTCCCTAAAGACCCCCAAATAATATTGCATTAGCAGTAATAAATTGTGGCTTTCATTTTTTTTCTATTGTTTCTCCATATTCTTTTTACCAAACTTTCAGTGTATTAGTTGTATGAGTCTAAGCTTTGTATTACTTAAAAATCATCTTGGATTGAATTTTATAAAAGTTAATAATATATCCAAAATTGAGTATATTTATGTCATTTCCTTATTCTTTCTGGGTTTACTTTTTACCTCTTTAGAAAGTTAAAAAAATTTTTTTAATTTAATAAACAACTCTCATGCTGGGCGCTGTGGCATACACCTGTAATTCAGTAAATATGGAGGCTGAGGCAGGAGAATCCCAAGTTTGAAAGGTCAGCCTCATCAATTTAGCAGGGCCCTAAGGAACTTAACTTAGTGAGACCCTATCTCAAAATAAAAAAGGGCTGAGGTTGTAGCTTGGTGCTAAAGCACTCATGGGTTCAATCCCCAGTACCAAATAAAGGAATTAATAATGATAATAATAAAATAAGTTTTCCTCTTTCCCTTTTTTCTTTAGACAAACCTCCCAGTTAGCACTGTAAAATATTTATGAAGTGCAGATGCTGTTACTGCTGTCGTCCCCCCCCCAAGTAAAATTATCATGTTAATTAGATCCAATCATTTTTTTAAGCAGGCTTTTATTTCTTATTTGAGAACTGGTTTTTGTATCTGCTGTGGTACTCTGGAAAGTACTTGAAGTTATTTTCTGTGCCATTGTAAATACAGAATAACTGAAAAAGTCTTTAGCTTCATGGAGCTTGCCTGTTAAGTTTTTAGCTTAAATATTGGAGATATGGCAGTTTTTTAGGATGGTGTGATACTTGAGCAAATGGTTATTGAATGATAGGTGTTTGCAGGATTTTGTGCCAGATAATTAGGAAAGCAATGGTGAAGACTGTGGTCATTGTTTTTAACTCAGTTTGCTAGGCAGGATGGTGGTACATTGTTTTAAGTACACGTGGAAAAGTGAGGAGACTTAATTATATAAATTGAAATAAGTAAGTATATGTAAATAACCATGAATTCTCATCAGACAGAAGCACTTGGAGGAGGTCTCACGTTGTAGCTAGTGATATAGAGCCTCATTGGTAGAGCGCTTGCCTAGAATGTGCAGGGCCTTTGGTTCAATACCCAAGCACAATTTACCCCCTCACCCCCCCCAAAAATTGTTTTTTACCTGCCCTTCCTTCTTGAAGTAACTTTCATTTAAGTATTTTAATTTTCATGGATCCAGACAAGGACCTTGCACATTCTAGATTAAGTGCTGTACCTCTGAGCTGTACTCTTAGATCCTTTTAAAAAAACATTTATAGGGGCTGGAGCCATGGCTCAGCGGATTCAGCACTTGTGTAATATGTACATGGATGTGGGTTTGAACCCCAGCACCACATACACAATATTAAGTGTCAGAGCAACGAAAACCACATGAAAAGCTAAATAAAATTGATTCCCTCTTTCTCTTTCTCTCTCTCTCTAAAAAAGCATTTATATAGGTGCAATTCAATTATATCCTGGTTATTAAAATTTCTGGATCTGTTTTTCTGCATCTTGATATCTGTCATTTATGAAAGTTAGGATTCCTTGTTAATATTTAATGTGGATTTGTTCATTAAATGTTAGATACCTAATTAAAATATTATGTGATATGTATGTCCTTGATTTTTTTTACCTTCAAAAGAAAGATTAACCTTGAAGATATAAAGGGAGTTTTCTGTTGTGAAATGTGTTATTAATGGCTTTTGAGGTGAAAAGATGAAATTTCAGATGAAAACAGTAGAAATAATCAAGTTCTTTTTGGAGAACTTTGAAAACATGTTTCTTTAAATTATGGAATATTACCTTCAGAATCATTTCATAAATTATAATGTGTATCATTGTTAAAAAGCAGACAAGTGATAATGGAGCAGTTTACACTAAAATAAGGTAAAAGGATATTGGATTGTCATAGTTTTGTGATAGGTGAAGTTGTAATTGTTTTAAGAAAAAAGTAACAAAGACCATTATTATCTGAAGACATTATTGTCATGAAGTTGGTGGCATGATTAAAGAGGTCATTTTTTTTTTGTTTAAGAAAGAGGGGACAGTGAGAGAGAGAGAGACAGAGAGAATCAGTTTTATTTAGTATTTCACATGGCTTCCGTTGCTCTGAGACTTTGTTGTGTACGTGGGTGCTGGGGTTTGAATTCACGTACTTGTGCATGCTGGGCAAGCGCCATAACCGCTGAGCCACCGCTCCAGCCCCTAAAGAGGTCATTTTTAATGTAATCTTTGATAGACACTGCCATACTTCTACTTTATATAATTCCATTTTTATCTTTTCAGAACTCATCTGGTTGCCAGTGAATCCTGTAGGCAAGTGATTTTGAAGGATTACCAGTTTTGTCCATTGTATTTTTAACTGTGCGTCTGTGGTTATTTATTTGCCCTAGATGAGATATATAATGTTTATAGGTAGGCATTTAATTTCTTTAGCTATTAGAAATCCCTTTGGATTTTCTGTGAATTTTTAGATTTATAAAGTTAATGGTTTAATTTTATTGTTTGCTCAGTAAACATTTTTTGGTTAACTTTATTAAAAATATAGAAAAATTAATTAGAAGCATTTGTCAAGTATTTATCCCAAACTTGTTCAAAGGAAGAGACTTTAAAAGACCAATTCAAAGATATTTCTTTCTCTCTCTTTTTTTAGGGGGTGTGGGGGTGAATAACCGGGGATTGAACCATTGGGCACTTAACTACTGAGCTACATTTCCCAGCTCTTTTTATTTTGAAATAGGGCCTCGATAAGTTGCTGAGGCTGGTCTTGAACTTGTGATCTTTCTGCTGCAGCCAAGATTTTTTCTTTTAATAAAGGTCTTTTTAGTAAAGAAAATGAAAGAGGCTTAATATTGAAATGGATTACTAAAGATTGTGAGACTCTGATATCTGCTTTATGTGTGGGAGGTGTGCTTTCTGGAAGGAAAAGTCATTACAGTCTGTGTGAAAATTGGCCATCCATTTTATCAGGAATGCTAATTACTTTTTAGTGGAAGCTAGTAAATTATATCACAGAAAATTTTGCCCCAGCATAGGATGGGCAGATTTCTTTCCTCTTGTTTATTAAGTGTTGGGGCTGGTTCTTTGAAAGAAAAAGTAATAGCAAGAATCTTGTCTTACTTTTTATGTTTATACTTCAGCTGAAAATATGAAATGTGGTTACAAAAAATGTAAAGTTGCTAACAGAATTGGAGAATAACACTAAAGAAAAGCATTCTCTAATTTCAACAAAAGCAGTTACTGATTGTATCTGTGAACCAAAGTTCTTATACTTTCCTTCTCTCACCCTTGCCCTTATTATTTTGGAGCGTGACTGGCGAGGCATTATGCAAGCACAGATGCAATGTTTTCTACCCTCAGGTCGTTGAAAGTGATCTGTAGTTTGAAGTACAGTGATAAATGCTGGTAGAGCGAGGCAGCGAATACCTTGCAGTGCTGTACTTGCAGAGCAGCATGTGAGTGAAATTCAGGCAGGAGGTAGGGTGTTAGGAAATCTATCTCACTGGGAGTAAGATTTGGCTTGTGTTTCTAAGGCTGAGTAGAAATATGCAGGTGAAAAGGTACATTTGTTTGTGAAGTTTGAGGAATACTAGAAAAGTAGGGAAAAAAGTATCAGAATATTGGTTATTGAGTTTTGAAGCCCACCAAAAAATTATTAGTGTGAATTACAGGCGTTAAATTATAGCTTCAAATTGGAGTGTTGGTACTGGCTGGAAGTCATACCTAACTCTGTGACAGTAAATGTAGATACAGAAAAGTGTACAGATTGGCTAAAAGGTGTATTGATAGTCCATAAATCTTAATCATATTTTCCATACAATTAGATGTTCATAATGTTGGATTTGTGTGATCATGAAAAACTTTATATTACTTTCAGTGTACAGCACTAAAGATGTCCATTCAAAATAATTAAACAAGGAAGAAGCTTGTTTATTTAACAAGATTAATTCCTAGCTTTCTGGAAAACCTGACAGTGTAGAGCGAGTTGTTCCCCAGGGATTTTAAGGTTTTATTATAACCCTAGTTATAATGAATGGGAATTCAGGGAAAGGAAGGAACAGAATGATTTTTTTTTTTTAAACTGGAGATTGAAACCCCCAAGGTTTACTACTGAGCTACATCTCCAGCCTCCCCCACCCACCTTTTATTTTGAAATAGGGTCTTGCTAAGTTGTCCAGGCTGGCCTTGAACTTGTGATCATCAGCCTCCGGATTACATGCCCTATTGCATCTGGCCAAGAAATTGATTTCTACTTGTATTAGGAAGAAAGACATTTTAGAGATGAAAATGTTTATAAATGACAATGCCTCTTCGTACTGTAATATATGTAGCAATAGAATATATTGTGTGTATGTCCAGTATTCTACTTCCGCTATTTTGTGTTGTTAACTCAGGGAATAAAGAAAGCAGACATAGCATGCAGGTGCTGTGAATGCTACTGAAAATTTGTCATTGCCATGTTTAGGTTAGTGTTTGTTAAAAACTTTAACTGTTAGCATAATGCTTGTTAGACTACATACATATTGCTGGGGACTCATGCAAAGTAGGTTTGGGGGAGCCCTTAGGATTTGCATTTTCAACAAGTTTCCAGGTAATGGTGATGCCTCTGGTCTCAGGATCCATCTTTGTGAGCTACTGCTTTAGGGTTAACTCCTCCTACACAGTCTGCATAAATGAAAACCAAAGGAGAAATCTTTTTAATCCAAAACTGTTTGTCTTTCATTTATATGCTTATTAATATTTGAATTTTAAACCGACAGTTTAAATATTTGTAAAAAATTGAGTAGTTATAAAAAAATTGTAAAATATCGCTATCAGTATTTTTTTTACTTTTTATATACCGGGCATTGTGAACCGTGCTGTAATGTGTTAAATAAATTTGAATGATGGTCTTTTACTTTTCTCTTTTACAGAATAAGTTAAATTAATTTGCTTATGTACTTTCTAAGTAGTAGAACCAGAATTCAAATCCAGGTCTCTAACTCTGAGACCAATTTTCTGTGTATGTTCCTTGTCTGAAGTTTTTGTTTGGAAAGTGGTGATCTGTGAACTCAGTCCCAGATTGAGGACATGTATCACATGTCTTATGTGAGTTGAACTGTTCAAGTATAGTGTGATTTTGACAATATATTTGAATTTGTGCTTGCTTATATTTGAATACTAAGCTCAAGGTTCTAATACCTTGGAATTAAAAACAATTTATTTACTTTGGTTCAGTTGCATGGTTGATTCATTAGTAACTGAATGAAGAGCATCAGAAGAGAAATCAACTTGTAAGATAGGAAATGACTGACACCACTGCAGTCATTAAATGCATCCCAGCAGTCTGCCAACTCTCAGACCACTGTGTTGAAAGGTGAAAGCTAGGACCTTTGACAATGAGGTTTTGAACATGTAAAAAAGAAAGTTGAAAGCTTTCACTCAGCAGAAAGCAGTCAGATGTTGTTGTTCTGATTACAGAGAAAGGATATAGCCTATAAAATAGTCCTTGAAAAATAAGGCTGGAGGGGCTGGAGCGGTGGTTATGGACTTGCCCGGCATGCGCAAGTACACGACTTCAAACCCCAGCACCACGTACGTAGCTAAGTGCCAGAGCAACAAAAGCCATGTGAAAAACTCAATAAAAATTGATTCTCTCTGTCTGTCTGTCTGTCTGTCTATCTTTCACTGTCCTTTCTATTAAAAAAAAAAAAAAAAAGGCAGTGGCTCGGTGGTTACGGTGTTTGCCCTGCATGCGTGAATATGCGGGCTCAAACCCCCGTACCCACGTACTCAGTGACATGTCAGAGCAGTGAAAGCCATGGGAAAAACTCAGTTGAAAAAAAACCTGATTCTCTCTGTCTTTCTCTCTTTCACTTTCCTTCTCTCTTTAAAAAAAAGTAAGTTAGCCAGGTGTGGTGGCATATGCCTGTCATCCCAGCAACTTAGATGGCTGGCTGGTCCAGGAGGATTGCACATTCAAAGCCAGTTTCAGCAAATTGGTGAGGCTCTAAGCAATTTAGCGAGACCCTGTCTCAAAATAAAAATCTTAAAAAAGGGCTCAAGGGCCGGGAATATGGCTCAGTTGTAAAGTTCCTCTAGGTTCAATCCCTGCCACCCCCCCAAAAAAAAGTGTGATTATGCAGCGTGTTGCTGTTTGTTATGAGTAATTGTACTGTTGTACTGAATTCTTTGAAGTTAGTAGGATTGATGATCCTTAGCATTCTCTATTTCTTCCTTCAAAATAGTGATCCTTATTTGTTCAAGACTTTGTTATTGAATAGGAAAAGTTGTTAGAATTATTTTGATTCTCTAGGCTACTCCTGGCGATGAAATAAATAAATATGTGCTCTCTTGTCCTCCTCTGTGCACTATCGGGCAGCCCTGGCCACCTGAAGTGTTGATATGCTAAGTAAATTTCACACCCACGTAATCATATAATAGTGAGCTTTGGCTGAATTAATATCAGTGTAATATCTGTACATCTGAGTGGCTGCTTGTCTGCCAGCACTGTAATAAGCATTTATTAAGTCCCATCCCTGTCCTTCAGGACCGCAAGGAGACAAACGGTACAACTCAGTGCTTGCTTGGTGTGGCTTCAGGAGCGCGGAGGACAGCACCAGCTGTGCCTTCCTCAGCTCATCACTGGCTTAAGTGAGATTTTATAAACAAATCTGGAAATCTCATTACCAAGTTCCAATTAGCAATTTGTTTGCTATAAAATTAAGATGCGCTTGCTAGAAAACAGGAACTCAGAGAAAAGTATGAGGAGAAAAATTGGTTCATATGAGATCTTGAGAACAAAAGACCCATGCCTCCCGTTTTGATAATGTTCATTGCAGGTGTTTTGCTAGGCATTGGAAAAAAAAAAAAACAACGGTGTCAGTATCAGAGTGCTACAAATTCTCACCCTTTTACTTTTCCTCAAATTATGCCACAAGCAACTTCTCATTCTAAAAAATGTCATTAAATGTAGTACTACAGCATTATATGATTTTGGGTTATATTGGGAAGAAAGCACTTGCAGGGTAGAAATGTTTAGAAGTAACTTTTCCTTTTATACTGTTCATGGGTATTTGAGTTATTTCTGTTCTTTTGCTGATAATGCTGTGAAGAACATCCTTGCCTGTTAGATATTTTTCATCTATGATTTCTCTGATGACTGTTAAATAGTTTAACATTTGCCCATCTATTTAATGCAAATGTTAGGAACAATAGCATATACAGGGTTTAAAACAAACAGTATAAAAGGATTTCTAATGAAAAGAAATGATTCTGTTTATTCTTCACATCCACTTTTTAACTATTTTTGCTTCTCATTCCTCTACTATTAACTCTGTGTCTCTAAGTACTAGGAGGTTTCTCTCTCTCTTTTTTTTTTTTAAGAGAGAGGGACAATGAGAGGTGAGAGAGAGAAAGAGAGAAACAACTTTATGTAGTTTTTCACATGGCCTTAGTTGCTCCAACACTTAAGTTGTGTACATGGTGCTGGGGTTTGAACCCGGGTCCTCGTGCTTGCCAGGTAAGCGCTGAAACCACTGAGCCACCGCTCCAGCCCCTATTTTTTTTTTTTGATATATCATTATCCATTGTCTTTTACCTTGACAAATGGTGTTTCAGCTCTTTTATAATCCTCCATTTTCACTTGTCCTTCCGTTTCAGTTAGGTCACTGTTCTTGGTCCCTTAACTAATTAAATGAACTTTTGAACATAGTTTGGGCATTTTGATGAGTATCACATTCTAAAATGAAACAGAATGATGTTGGTTTTGTTTCTAAATTCAGTTTCCTTCTTAACTCTTCCCTTTTGATCTTTTTTCCCCTCCTGCATGTTTCTTTCTCATTTTGCTTGTAAGATAATTTATGTTGAAGAAAAATGATAATCTTTATGTATTATTTTCAGGAGCACCATTTATCTATGTATTCATCTATCTAACTATCTATCTATCTATTTTTGGATGAAGCTGACTGAACCTGGATGTAATTTAAATGTAGAGTTCAAAGTATGATATCAGTGTCTTTTGGGATTTTATTTGGATTTTATTTCTTTATATTGGCTAAACCGAAATTATATTGAATATAGAAAATTTGGTTCTAAAAAGCATAAGGGTACTTTCTAGAATCTTTGCTCATTTCCTTAAACAATCTTTATCAGAGGATTTTTTTTTATTAGAAGAATATAGAAATACAGTTGAGGGGGACACATTATCAAAACATTATCAATCAATGGATATAAACTTTGTTATCGAGGGGAAAAGCCAGATCATGGATGACCACCTTGGATTTTACCTATTGCAGTTTCCCCCAGAAGAACTCATGCATTAAATGGGTAGTTCGTGGAGGAATGACATCGGCTTCTGGGATGGTTCCCCCATCTTCCCAATCTCCAAACTCCTATGCGTTCTTCATATACCCTCCCCCCTTCCCATCCCCTCCCTACACCTCCAAGTATCCTATAGAGCCATCCCCTGATGCTCTGAAAGTCATTCAATTTGCAGTTTTGCTAGCTTAGCCTTCAGCCCTACTGCTTCCCCAAATATGCTAGCATCAACAGATGAGAGAAACCATTGGGAGACTTCAATAAACATAATTCTGTCCATCTCCATCCACTTGATTTCAAAAGGCATAATATCGTCCTCTCTAATGGCCGAGTAGTATTCCATAGTCTATATGTACCAAAGCTTTTGTATTCACTCGTCAAGTGAGGGGCATCTGGGTTGGTTCCATAATCTAGCTGTAGTAAATTGAGCTGCTAAAAACATTGATGAAGCCACATCGCTATAATATGCTGATTCTAAGTCTTTTGGGAAAATTTTTAGGAGTGGGATAGCTGGGTCATAAGGTGGTTCCATCCTTAATTTTTTGAGGATTCTTCATACAGCTTTCCATAGTGGCTTAACCAGTTTGCAGTCCCACCAGCAGTGTAGTAGTGTTCCTCTTTTCCCACAGCCCCTCCAGCATCTGTTGTTGTTTGTATTATTCATTTTTGCCACTCTAACAGGAGTGAGGTGGTATCTCATTGAAGTTTTGATTTGCATTTCCCTTATAGCTAATGATGTAGAGCATTTTCTCATATATTTGTGGGCTTTCTGGACTTCCACTGGAGAAAAGTTCCTTTTGAGTTCTTTAGCCCATTTATCGATTGGATTATTTGCGAGTTTGGACTTTAGTTTCTTTAGTTCCCTGTAAATTCTGGATATTAGCCCTCTGTCCGAGGTGTAGCAGGCAAAAATTTTCTCACATTCTGTAGGTTCTCTCTTGATGCTCTTGACTAGATCTTTAACTGTGCAAAAACTTTTTAGTTTAATTGCATCCCATTCATTTAATTTTGATTTTACAGCATGCGCCATAGGAGTTCTGTTTAAGGAAGAAGCTGCCGACTCCTATAAGGTGTAGTGTTGACCCGACTTCTTTTTCTAGTAAATTTAAAGTTGTAGGCTTAATATCCAGGTCTTTGATCCATTTTGATTTAATTTTTGTGCAGGGCGAAAGACAAGGATCCAGCTTCAGTTGTCTACAAATGGCTGTCCAGTTTGTCCAACACCATTTGTTGAACAGGCTATCTTTCTTCCACACTATACTTTTGCCCCCTTTATCAAAGATCAAATAGTTAAGGATATGAGGGTTGTCTCAGGGTCTTCTATTCGGTTCCACTGGTCTTCGGTTCTGTTTTGATACCAATACCATGCTATTTTTGCTACTACCGCTCTGTAATATGATTTCAGGTCAGGGATTGAGATACCCCCTATTTCTTCCTTTCTATAGAGTAGTGTTTTGGCTAGTCTGGGTCTCCTGTTGTTCCATATGAACTTGAGAATTGCTTTATCTATATCTCTGAGAAATGCCATAGGTGTCTTGATGGGGATTGCATTGAATCTGTACAGGGCTTTGGGTAGAATGGCCATCTTTATTATATTGATTCTGCCTAACCATGAGCATGGAATGTTTTTCCATCTGCTCAGGTCTTCTGTAATTTCTTTTTTTAATGTTTGATAATTTTCTTTGAATAGGTCTTTAATATCCTTTGTAAGGTTGATTCCCAAGTATTTCATTCTTTTGGAAGTGATGGTGAATGGGAGAGATTTTCTGATTTCTTCTTCTACGGATTTGTTGTTGGTGTAAAGAAATGCTAGCGATTTGCTGGAGCTGATCTTGTAGCCAGCTACTTTGCTAAAATCACCTATGAGCTCTAGGAGTTTTCTGGCCGATGTTATTGGGTCTTCTAGGTATAAAATCATGTCGTCTGCAAATAGAGATAACTTAACTTCCTCTTTTCCTATACAAATACCTTTGATTTCCTTGTCTTGCCTGATAGCTCTGGCAAGGGTTTCAAGGACTATGTTGAACAAGAGTGGGGATAGCGGACAGCCTTGTCTCGTACCTGAATTCGGTGGAAATGCTTTCAGTTTTTCTCCACTGAGGATAATGTTGGCTATGGGTCTGTCATAGATGGTTCTGACATAGTTAAAGTATCTTCCCTTGATCCCTATCTTTTTTTTGAGCATAAAGTGGTGTTGAATTTTATCAAATGCTTTCTCTGCATCAATTGAGATGATTATATGGTTTTTGTTTTTAATTCTGTTTATGTGGTGAATTACATTTATTAATTTGCGTATATTGAACCAGCCTTGTTTCCCTGGAATGAAGCCCACTTGATCATAATGGATTATCTTTTTAATGTGCTTTTGTATCCGGTTAGCTAAAATTTTATTAAGGATTTTTGCATCATTGTTCATCAGGGAAATTGGTCTGTAGTTTTCTTTATTTGATGTGTCTTTGTTGGGCTTTGGAATCAGTGTAATGTTTGCTTCATAGAAAGTGTTTGGGAGTGTTCCCTCTATCAATTTCCTGGAAGAGCTTGAAGAGGATCGGTGTTAGTTCTTCTGTGAAGGCTTGGTAGAATTCTGCCGTATATCCATCAGGACCTGGACTTTTCTTTTTTGGGAGAGCTTTGATTGCTGCTTCAATTTCATTTTCTGTGATAGGTTGGTTGAGATTTTCAATGTCCTCCTGTGTTAAAGAGGGGATGTCGTGTGTGTTCAAAAACCTGTCCATGTCTTCCGGGTTATCAAATTTGGTAGAGTATAAATTTTCAAAATAGGTTCTGATAATCTTCTGTATCTTGGATGGATCTGTGGTGATATCCCCATTTTCGTCTCTGATTTTGTTGATTTGCTTCATTTCAACCTTCCTTTTGGTGAGTTTGGCAAGGGGTTTGTCAATTTTGTTCACTTTCTTGATTTGTTAATAGATTGAATAGCTTTTTTGTTCTCAATTTCATTGATCTCAGCTCTGATTTTGGTGATTTCCTGTCTTCTGTTAGATTTAGGGTTGGATTGTTCCTCCTTTTGAAGTTGTTTGAGTTGAAGCATAAGGCTATTAATCTGCTCTTTTTTTTTTTTTGATGTGTGCACTAGATTTTTGATGTATGCACTCAGTGCTATAAATTTACCTCTTAAGAAAGTCTTCACACTGTCCCAGAGGTTTTGGTATGTTGTTTCCTCATTCTTGTTCAATTCCAAAAACTTCATGATCTCTGTTCTCATTTCCTCTTTTACCCATCCTTCGTTTAAGAGGGAATTATTCAATTTCCAAGTATTTGAATAGTTTCTATTGTTTCTCCTGTTGTTGATTGCTAAGATCATAGCATTATGATCAGAATACATGGGATTATATCCACTTTTTTATACTTGCTAAGATTGTCCTGGTGAACTAGGATGTGTGGTCTATTTTAGAGAAGGATCCATGGGCTGAAGAGAAGAAGGTAAATTCAGCTGTCTTAGGATGGAATATTCTGTAAATGTGTGTTAAGCCCGATTGATTAATAGAGTAGTTCAGATTGGAGACATCTTTATTTATTTTTTGTTTTGAAGATCTGTCTAGAGTTGATAGTGGTGTGTTTAAGTCCCCCAGAATTATTGTGTTGAGATCAATGAGGGGGTTAATGTCCTTAAGTATTTTTTCCATGTGTTTGGGGGGGTTGTAATTGGGGGCATAAATGTTGATTATCATTATATCTTCTTGATGAACTGTCCCTTTTAGTATGATAAAGTAACCCTCTTTGTCCTTTCTGACTAGTTTTAGT
>PVKS010005856.1:15075-69398 GCA_004027875.1 Aplodontia rufa
TGTGTCTCTTGCAGGCAACATATTGTTGGATTTTGTTTTTTGATCCAGTGGGTCAGTCTGTGTCTTTTAATTGGGGCATTGAGACCATTCACATTCAAGGATAGAATAGATATGGGAGGCTGGTTCACAGACTTTGTATTGATTACAGAGTTTTGAGTCATCTTGAAAGTCTGTTTTTGTATAGAGTGATAATTGATTCGGCCTAGGTTAAGGATTTAGCATATCATTGGTATTATCTTCAGAATGGAGTACATCTTTGAGAATGCTCTGTAGAGCCGGATTTGTGTTCATGTATCTTGCTAGCTTGAGTCTGTCATTGAAGTATTCAATTTCCCCTTCGTATTTAAAGCTGAGTTTTGCCGGATATATTATCTTTGGGTTGAAGTTGTTATTTTGTAACACTTGGAAGATATTGTTCCACGCTCTTCTGGCCTTCATTGTTTGCTCTGAAAAATCCATAGTGATCCGAATTGGTTTGCCTCTGAATGTGATTTGGGGCTTTTCTCAAGCAGCTTTTAGAATTCTCTCCTTGATTTCTCTGTTATTCATTTTGTATATAATGTGTCTTGGCGAGCTTCTTAATTGATTAGATCTTTTTATAAGCATCTTGTATGTGATAATCCTGATTGATAGAAAAATGTGGTAAGTTCTCACTTATGATTTCACTTAAAAGGTTCTTTAAACCTCTTGTTTGCTGTTCAGAGTTTTCCTCCAGGCCAATGATTCTCAAATTATTACGCCTCATCTCATCAAATATTACTTGGAAGTTCTGGTTATGTATTATAATCTGTTTATCCCGTTTATCTTCTTTGATTTCTACGTTATTTAGCCTATCTTCACTATCCGATACTCGTTCTTCAAGAGCTGATGTTCTGTTTTCAGTAGAGCAAGCTCTGGTGTTGGTTTCTTCCAGAGAGGATTTGATTTGATTAACCGTGTTTTTCCAATCCTGATACCTCTGCTACATCTCTTTTCAGAATTTCTATATCTTTGTATAGCTGATCTCTCATTTCGTGGAACTGCTCCCTTATTTCCCTGTAGAAGTTGTCACTCATCTCTTGAAATTGTTGTCTAAACTCATTCCTTAATTCCTTTCTCAACTCTTTGAGTGCATTACTAATCATAATGCTGACACAATGTCTTTGATTTTCATCTAGGGCTCCAACCATGGGCTCCTTTGGTGGAGAGCTTTGGGGTTGAGGAAGTGAAATATTTCCCCTTTTCCTCATTTTCTGGGTCCAAGAGCGTGATTTGTACTTCGAGAAAATTGCTCTTGGTGGAGTAATTGGAGCTTTTTATGGCTTAGTTTTGTTGTAATGTGTTACTTCGAGAGAGAAGTCTCAGTGAATTATGAGAGCCAGCCAATGCCCGTTTTGCCGCGTGTCTATTTCTTCAGATATCAGGGTCTCTCCGAAAATGGGGGCAAGGGATGACTAGGAATTCAAGGAGGTGGGTTGGGGAGGTAAGAAATTGCTCTTGCCTTTGAGTAGAGAGGGACAAGAAATTAGGGAGGGGTAGGTCAAGGAAAATATAGGATTTGGATGCAGGAAGGGTAAAGTCTTTGGGTGAGGGTGAGGGATAAATGCTTATATTTAGGGATTATCAGAGTATAGAAGAGGAAGAGGTTAGTATGGGGTGTAGTTGTCTTCAGTCTCCAAGGGTAGAGTCTATCATGCTATCATGGAACGTTTTCCTAGTTGGGATCTAATGTTATGGGGGTAGCAGTAGAGGCTAAGAAGACTTAGAAAGAGTAGTAGTCAATCAACAGTATATACACACAAATATTTACATCCACCAACATTAACTTTAGTATTAACCATAAAGCTTGGAAAATTGCTGATGCAGTGGATTTTTCCCAAGCTGACTCAGAGCCCCAGAAAATGCTGTCACTCTTCAGGTCGCCATCTTGGATCCTCCTATCAGAGGATATTTCATTACACAGTATCCATATGGTTGAACCCAGATGAACTTTACCAATAAGCTATCTCCAGCCCTTTTTATTTTTTATTTTTTTAAAAATTATTATTATTATTTTTAAAGAGAAAGAGAGAGAGAGAGAAAGAAAGAAAGAAAGAAGGAATCAATTTTATTTAGTTTTTCATGTGGCTTTCATTGCTCAGACACTTCATTGTGTATGTGGTGCTAGGGTTTGAACCCGTGTACTCATGCATGGCAGGCAAGCACCATTATCTAATGTTGACCAATACAGGGCAGGGGAAACAGGAGTCTTGATGACTGGGTGTTGTCCCTCCTCGCCTGTATGTTCTGTCCTCAATTGGCAGAGTTGCTATCTTTAATAAAAAGTTCTTTGTCTTGTCTATGTTATGAGATCTACGTTAATTTCAGGACAGCCGGAGTTGGGTTGATTGTCCTTTAGTCATCTTCTATTTTTTGATTGAGATTTTGATTTAATTTTAATTGGGGTATTACTGATTTATTCCCTGCAATCTTATTTTTTAAAATTCATCAGAATACTTAGTGCTTCTGTGTGGATATTTAATGGGCATTTAGACCCTTATTCTAGATTGCTTGTTTCCGGAATCTCTTTGGCCTCTCATCCTCACTATCTCACAGTAATGCTTCCACTTACCTAGTGTTTCAAGCCATGAACTTAAAAACCATCTCTGATTTTTATTAAATTAGTACTTTCAGGTACACTGCATAATTTATTTAATTTCTATTTCTGTTGTTATTTTCTTCAGTTAGATAACTGATGTAACCCATGAGCCTAAACAATGTCTGGCATATAGTTCATTCCCTACAGTAAACATAGATTAAATGAACAATTCAGTCAGTCAGCCAGTCCTCATTTTTCAGTCCTACCTCACCAATCAAATCAGCAGCAACTACTTTTGGCTCTACCTCTGAGATAAAATCCAAATTAGTAAACTTCTTTTCATCTTCATTATTACTACTGTGTTCTAAGCCACCATCAGTTATGGCTGAGATTATCTCTGTGGCTCTTTAACTCCTTCCTCTGCTTCCATTCTTGCACTGTTCAGTTGATCAAAATGATCTTTGGAAAGCATTATCTCTAGTCATACTGCTTTCATTTGGTTCTTACACCACTAGAAAGCTCTTAATTAATATAGTCTCTGCTACCATCTGTTTTTAGCCTCCTGAAGTAGTGACATCTCTATTACTTAGAACACTTTAGTCATATGAATTTCTATTCCTTGACCTTATTAGGTCCTCAGGGTTGGTCTGCCTTGTGCCTCAGTGGTAGAGCAGCTGTCTGGAATATGTAAGTCCCTCAGTTCCGTCCCTAGTGCCTCAAAAACAAAAACAACTTCTGGGTCTTACCTATAATTTTTTTTCCCACTGTTGTACTGATTTTCTATTGCCATGTAACAGATACTATAGACTTAATGCTTTTAAACAACACCCATTTATTAGCTCACCATTTCTGTGGGTCTGGGGACCACAGTTGGCAGGATTTTCTGCTCAGAATCTTACTAGGCTGAAATTGAGATGTTGGCAGGGGCTGTTATCCTATGTTAGGCTTGGGATTCAGTTTTATGGTCATTCAGGTTGATTAAAGAATCCATTTCCTTGTGGTTGTAGTATTTAGGTCTCGTTGTCTTGCTGGCTCTGGAGTAGAAGTTGTTTTCAGCTTCTAGAAGCTACTTTCAGGTCCTTGCTATGTAGCATTTTGAGAAGATGGCAGTCAGCTTAGTCTTGGAGACTAAGAGTAGAACATTCTCTTTAATGGTTCACTGTCTCAGGCCTTTGTTTCTTTTACACTTAGCTGTGTGTCTGGTGCAGGGGTCTGAATTTGGTCCTCATGCATGCCCGGCAAGTGCTTATCGATTACACGGAATGGTGAGTTACTTTGAGGCAAACACACATATATATATATAAAATTCCCACTCTGTCTTTTAAAGAGCTTATCTAATAAATTCAGGCCCCACCCCAGGATAATCTGTCTTGATTAATTAAAAGTAAATAGATAGTTCCCTAGGCACCAGAGTGATGACCCATCATATTACTTTTATAGCTAGACAGTTTTGGAGGGGAGGTGTTTTTTTCTTATTTTCACATTGTTAATGAGAAAAGGCACTTAATTAACAAATGAAAAAATAGCTAATTTATTTCTTGTTTCTGTCGACCAGCTACTAAATATGAAAAGAAAAGCAATCCTTATAGTTGAACCTGGTGCTGAGTCCATTAGAAAACTTTATGTAGCATCTGTTTGCTTGAGTGTTTAATTATTATTATTATCCTTTTAAGATAGAATGAGAGAAAGAGAATCAATTTTACTTATTTTTTCATCTGATTTTGTTTCTGACACTCAGTTGCATATGTGGTGCTGGGATTTGAACCCAGGTCCTTCCACAATACAGACAAGTACTGTACTGCTGAGTTACCACTGTAGCCCCTTTAATTATTATTTGGATTACATGAATTTTCCTTTTTCTTAAGGTCAAAAAAATGCTTGAGTGTCTGGAATTTCATGTAATTGAACCTAATAAACACAGCTAAGAATAGAAAAAGGAGGAAGATATTTTTTTTCTTTTTTTTTTTCTTGGTGGCAAGTTAGGATTAGTGATGATAATGTAGGAGAGAATTTGCAAAACATAATGATACTAAATAAAGCATTTCTTAATTGCTACGGTCATCTCCTTGTAGTTGAGTAAACCAGCTTTTATTTATTTTTCAGTATTTATTGATTTTGAGAAATAAATGATCTGAAAGAAGAACCAGGATGTTAATGACAATCTAATGAGGGAGTACCCATTCTGCTGTTTGAGGAGGATGGAGTTTTGCAGTTAGCTATGGGAAAGCTTGGGATTTTTCCAGTCTGCCCTAAATTGAACTTGGTCATTTCTGTGTAGGAGTTGGCAGCTTTTGGAATGTTTTTAGATGACATTACTAAATAAACTTCATCTTGGGGATGGCTTCTGAGATGTGCCTTTTACCTTTATAGAAACCATTTATTGTAAAGAAAAAAATAATTTTACTTGATAGGATCTTGGTAGGATGCAGTTTTCCTTTGTTATCATTTTTGTAAAGATTTAATCACTGTGCTTTTCTTAAGTACTACTTTTTGTTAGATATGTAGTGAATATGTAATAAAACACTGTGACAAGTATTGTGGCACACACCTGTAAATCATGGTGACATGAGGCAAGGTGACATGAGGGGGATGCCAAGTTCAAGGTCAGCTTCAGTAATTTAGCAAGAACCTAAACAACTTAGATACTTTCTCAAAATAAAAAATTTTTAAAAAGAATGGGGATGTAGCTTATTGGGTAAAGCACCTCAGGGTTCAATACCCAGTACCACAAAGTAAAATAAAAAAAAAATAACACCACTTTGTGTGTAATGTTTAATAATACATTTGTATTTGATCAATGAATATTTGAATCCGGTCACAAGTCTATTCATGAATACGTGTTTGTGTTTGGCCAGTTGTGGTGGTGCACACCATAATTGCAGTGACTTGGGGACACTGAGACCTTGGCAATTTAGGCCCTAAGCAGTTTAATGAGAACAGATCTCAAAATAAAATAAAAAAGACTGAGGATGTGGCTCAGTGGTTAAGTGCCCCTGGTTCAATTCCTTGTACCCCCCCCCAAAAAAAAAAAAAAAAGGGAAAATGTCACATAAAATCATTAGTTTGCTTTTCTGGAAAATTAGAGTGTAAGATTGTGTCATTAATGCGGAATTCCTGCATGGCAGCATTCTGTTACAGTTGAGGATCTGCATGTTTACTGTGGGGTGGTAGCAGCGGTCTACATTGTAGCCTTCTCCAGTTCTCCGTAGTTCCTAACTCCTGTGCTTTACACCTGGCCGATTTCCTCCTTTTTTTTTCCTGCATGCTGTTCATTTCCACTGCTTTGTGGTTATGAAAGCATGCTCATGTTCAGGGAACTTTTCCCCACCTATATTGTAATTGTTATTTGAATATTATAGTGTTTGTGTGATAGCTCTTAACTGATCGGAACATTTGATCAAATCAGATGAGTTTAGTACTAGAAAATACACCTAGTGACTAATCTTACTCAGCATGATTTTATGGCTTACTGTAAATATTTCAAAAAGTTCTTCAAGTTATATTAATCAGCAACCAAATATCATTGACTCCATGGGAGGTTGTTTTTAGGTAGCGATCTAAAATGAAACATTCTCACTGAATTTAGCGATTTTCTTTCTTGCCTCAGTTTTTCTTTTCTAATATTCTTTCTACTTGTATAATAGTAATATAACTAACATTTTATCTCAGATAATACATGTTTGCTTCTTTTTGTCTTTAATCTTTTTTGGAGGTGAGTGAAGTATGCATAAAACCGCATACAACTTGAAAGTAGAACTTAACAAATTGTTTTAAAGCAAACTGTTAACACCTGCCAGTTAAACAAATGAACCATTTAATGTCCTTTCCTGTTACCAAGTCCCTATCTCCCCATGTGTGATGTGGTCTGCCTTAAAAAAAGTTCCTGCTTTAAGTGTTGCCATCCGTGTTTGCTTGTCTAGACTAATATAGTCAAGTTTTTATAAATGCATCATATAATTTTAATTTGTCGACATTATCTTTAACTGAGTACCATTTATGAGCGTCATCTAAGCTGTATTTGCTCCATTTTTAAACTTCTGTTTCCTAGAGGAAAATATTAGATTATTCATCGATTTTATTAATGAATACCTACTTGTTCCCAGGTTTTGGTTATTAAAATCAATACAACTATGAAAATTGTGTACATATAGCTTCGGTAACATTTTCATTAGTTTCCTAAAGATAGATTAAACTTTATCTGTAATCATTTATATAGTTGTTACTCTGTCGTTGTATAGAAGTACCTCTTAATAGCTTTAGTGCTTGTCTTTTTCCTTGTTTATTCCTATTTTATAAATTTATTTCAGTGGGTGCCAGTTCACATATTTGTTTTGATTGTTAGCTTACTATTTCTACCTTTGTTTTGCCTTCATGTATAGTAATGTTGGATATATCTTAAGTTCCTGATTTTCTTTGTTTATTTGTTTGTTCTTAAGAGAGAGAGAAAAAGAATCAGTTTTATTTATATTTTTCATCTGGTTTTTGTTTTTCTGACACATAATTGTGTTTGTGCTTAGGTTCAAACTGGGGACCTCATGCACGCAGCACTCTACCACTGAGCCCCTGCTCGTGCCACCGAGTTCCTAATCTTTGAGATGAGATTATTTCTTTAGTGTATGTACCTCAAAGTGCAGTAATTTGAGAGGGTGTATAGTTTTTTCTTTTTTAAGAGAGAGAGAAGGGGCTGGAGCAGTAGCTCGGTAGTTGCAGTGGTTGCCCAGCATGCACAAGTACATGGGTTCAAACCCACGTATGCAACTAAATGTCAAAGCAACTTAAGCCATGTGAAAAACTCAATAAAAATTGATATTCTCTCTTTCTCTCTTTCACTGTCCTTCTCTCTTTAAAAAAGAGAGAGAGAGAGAGAGAGAACTTTATTTTTTCATCTGGCCTTTGTTTCTCTAACACTTAGCTGTGTATGTGGTGCTAGGGTTTCTACCCAGGTCCTCATGCATGAGAGGCAAACGCCCCAGCCCCTCAGCACCGTCTCCAGCCCCTTTGCTCATCTTTTATGTCCATTTTTTTAACATGCTTTTTTCCTATTAAAATATCTTAACTTTTATGTAATATAATGTTGATGTTTTACATTGTGGAATGTTGAAGTGACTTACTCTTTTTTTTTTTTTTAAGAGAGAATCAACTTTACGTTTTCTTTCATCTGGGTTTTCTTTTTCTTTTAAAAAAAATTTTTTTTAAAGAAAAAGGGACAGTGAGAGAGAAAGAATCAATTTTATTTAGTTTTTCACGTGGCCATCATTTCTCCTGTGGTGTTAGGGTTTGAACTCACATTCTTGCGCATGCCGGGTAAGTGCTGTAACCACCAAGCCAAAGCCACTGCTCCAGTCTCTGGGTTTTGTTTTTTTGACACTTAGCTGCATATGTGGTTCTGGGGTTTGAACTGAGGTCCTTGCAGATGCCAAGGAAGCACTGTAACCCCTGAGCCAGCACTCTAGCCCCCCTTTATTTTTTCACTTTTTTTTTTTTTTTTAAAGAGAGAGGGAGAGAAAAGACAGAAGAGAGAAACAGTTTTATTTATTTTTTCATCTGGCCTATGTTTCTCTGACACTTGGTTGTGTATGTGGTGCTGGAGTTTGAACTCGAGTCCTTGTGCATGCCAGGCAAGCGCTCCAACCACTGAGCCACCACTCCAGCCCACCAGTGACTTATTATTCTAAAACACATTAAGTAAGAATTCATATTTATAAGCTTAGCTGGTGAGAAATTTGCTTATTAGGATTCATTTCCAGATTTCTAAGTAGATGTTTAAATAGCAATCTAATTTTTTTCCTTTGAAAAAATTTTTCTAATCAGCTTTGTGAATGCTCTAACATGTTGTGGTGAACCTTATACCTTTATAAATGTAGTTAATATTCACTCAGATTTCATAGCGTGGTTTTCCAAAAAGTAGATAACAATTATTTGAGCTTTAGTTTTTTGTTCATGCGTTAGCATCAGCTTTGTCTTTTAACCTCTTGTGTTTTGGATTCTAGTTCATTGTCTAGGAGTTCATTTTGACTTTGGAGCCAGGTACCTGGCTGTTCTAAAAGTGTTTTTTCTGTTTAGAGAAATGTAAGGGCTGGAGATTCAGCACAGGGCTGGAGATACAGCACAGGGCTGGAGAACTTGCTAGCATGTGGGTTCTTCCCCAGCATGGGGAAGGGGGAAAAAAAATTTCAAAGGAGAAAATATTTTTTTCATGTTTGAGGAATACAAAGTTGACTAACGTTTGCGGAGATGTGCCAAACAGTCAGTGTTAACCTAGGATATTGTGAGGGGGATGAGTATGCTAGAATTGATTCCTGGACTCTGGAGAGAGCCCTGAGTGAGGTGGTTTCAAATTAATCTTGGTCTGACGGGCAATTTAATGCCAGCAAGAAATGTAGAAAATACAATTTTGGTTACATAAAAATATAATGCTAATGATTGTTTTGTTTAGTAAGTTCATGGTCATTGCATTATATTAGAAAATATGAATGAAAAGAAATACATATAATGCTTTAATATTTTTATATCATCCCTATAAATGTTTTAAATATTGTATGTGTATGTATGTCTATGAACACATGTAGATAAATGTGCATATGGAAATATCTATGCACATGTGTGTGTATTTTTAGATATACTTTTATTTTTTTAAAGAGAGAATTGATTTTATTTATTTTTCTCACGTGGTTTTTTTCTCCGTCACTCAGTTGAGTGCGAGGTGCTGGGGTTTAAACTTGGGTCCGTACCCATGCCAGGCAAGGATCACATTGCTGGGCCACTGCTCTGGCCCTACATGTACCTTTTTTTTTTTTTTTTTTTTTTTTTTTTTTTTTTTTTTTTTTTTTTTTTTTTTTTTTTTTTTTTTTTTTTTTTTTTTTTAATGAAGAGGGAAAAATCATTTTTATTTAGTTTTTCATGTGGTTGTCATTGCTCTAACACTTGGTTGTGTATGTGATGCACGCTCAGTTGTGCACATGATGCTGGGATTCAAAGCTGGTCCTCACACATGCCAGGCAAGTGTGATACTCCTGAGCTGCTGCCTCAGTCCCCCTACATACACTTTGTAAAAGACATCAGTGGTTACACTTTGCAGATAACTTAACCCTTTTTTCAGTTCAGGTTATTGAGGTTTTATTTATATGAAGTAAAATGCACCCTTTGTAGTGTTTTAACTTGTTTTTATGAAGTTTTAAGGAACACATAATCATGTAATTCTTACTAATCAAGGTATAGAGAAGCAGGGGGTGGTGTGCTAGCTCTGCCTGGCCGGAATGAGGATGTGGGTTCAATCCCCAGCACCACACACACGAACAGCTAAGGGCTGGAAAAACAAAAACCAGTTCAAAATCTAAATAAAATTGATTCTTTTTGTTTCACTCTTTAAAAAGAAAAAAAAAGTTATTTCACCTTCAGAAATCTCCTCATGCTCCTTTTGTAATCCTCTCCTTCCCTGTAACCATTTTTTTTTCTTTTCCTTTCACAAAATTGCATCATACAGAATGTAGTTAGAAGTCTGAATTCTTTTACTTAGGATATTTTTCCTTCTCAAGTCTTTTTAAAAATACCTTTGTTTTCTCTATTTTTATGTGGTGCTGAGGATTGAACCCAGTGTCTCACTTGTGTTAGGCAAGCACTTTACCACTGAGCTACGAGTTTTTTAAGCTTTTGATTTTGAGATTGTGCTTTCAGAATTTTTTATCAAATTGATGGAAATATTCATGTGTATTTTTTCCTTAGAATTTTAATGTATTTATTTTTAAAAATTTCAGCCTTTGTTGAGTCTGGTACTTATTTTAATGTAACTTGTGAGCTGGAAGATCCAGTTTTGAAAGATGAGTTAACTATTTCTTCTATGTTTATTAGGATTGGGTTATTAATATAATGTTCTTACTCTATATTTTCTTACAGGTAACACAAGTAGCAAGACAACCGGGACCCCCAACCCCTTCCCCTTATCCAGCACATGAGATAAACAAGGGGCATCCAAATCTTGCAGCAGCGCCCCCGGGACATGCCTCGTCCCCTGGACTCTCTCAAGTAAGAAAAACAGTTTAAAAAAAAAATTCCAGGTACAATCAGCATTTCTGTTTTTCTAAAGCAGACCTCAAAGCAGGCTTTAAAGCATAAAATATGATTTGAAGATTTCTGATTTCTGTTTGGTCTTTTGCATCTTCATTTACTTGCTTCCCATAGTGGTGACTTGACATGTTTTGCATTTTATATCAGAATGATTAAAAAGTATCATTGTTATTTTGTTGTCCTTTTTATTGTTTAAGAAATTAGGAATATGATTCTAAAGTCTATCAAAAAAAACCTTCAAAGAATATCAGTTTGCTTTTCAGTGTTTAATCTCTTTTTTGGTGGAACATTTGTGGTTTTTTGTTTTTTCCCTTCGGTAACTTTAGTGGGGTTTTTTTTGTTTGTTTGTTTGCTTTTGTTTGTTTTTTTTTTAAGAGAGAAATACTTAATTTTATTTGCTTTTTCATCTGACCTTTGTTTGTCTGACACTTAGTTGTGTATGTGATTCTGGGGTCCAAACCTGGGATCCCCGCTCATGCCAGGCAAGCACTCCACCACTGAGCCATTACTTCATTCCCTTTAGTGGAATTTTTTGTGTGTTGGTTTGATTTTTTTTTTTTTTAAAGTGAGAGGGACTGTGAGAAGGAAAAAGAATCAATTTTATTTAGTTTTTCATGTGGCTTTCATCGGTCCTAGACTTTGTTGTGTACGTGGTGCTAGGGTTTGAACTGTGTCCTTGTGCATGCCAGGCAAGAGCCACTGCTTCAGCCCCTTTTAGTTTGATTTTTGATCTTGCAGGTAGATAATGGGAATTTGTTAGGCTTAAGTTTTTGTTGAATATTTAAAGGATTGTGAACTCAGTGGATTTCTACTTAACTGTTGTAACAGACATTCAGCCACTGGCTTAAGAGCATGCTTCCATTGACGCCTTTCATTGTAAACTGGTTCTCAAGATATTGTTTTGCTTGCGCATTTCTCCATCACATGCATGTGTGGGTTTCCTTGTGATTAAGAGCAGGATAGTTATAAAGTTTTGTATTGGAATGGGGAGAGGGACCAGGCAGTAATCTTGACATACTGTTTGAGATTGTTAGTATTTATATATAAAAGCTGCTTTGCGTTTTAATAATGAAAATTATTTTTGTATCATTATTTAAAATTTTGGCTTTCATATTTTAGACCTTACGGAGCTTTCGAAAAGTAGGAGAGGTCTGGAATTAGTTAAAATAATTATAAAACTGATGATTTAAATTACATACTGAATAATGATGGTTTAGATACAGTGTGTTTAGAAAAGGAATTATAATTTGCCAGACTATGATTGGACTAACCTATTGAGGAATATATAAATTGTCTTGGACTTAATGCTATGCTTAAACTTAGCCTAAATCATTTCTGTATATTTTTGAGTTTTTAGTATTGAAAACATGACAAAAGGAACTCTGGATTGTTTAAATGAGGTTCTTGTGTTGGGTTTTATGTCACTAAATGGAAGTACCCAACTTATAATTAAAGTGTATTTGTTCTGAGTCTAAGATAAACCTTATTGAACCAATTGTAAGTAATCTGAATACAACAAGTTTATTATAAAGGATTATTAATTAAAACTGGGGATTGGAGTAATGGTAGATTGATAAAAAGAAAGAACTCTCAAGAACATAAGAATAGCAGATATATGGAGCAGGTGCTTTTCTTAAGGCTAATATATAATATAGGGCCTTCTTTTTTAATGTTGATGCCAAGGGTATTGGTCTTGCCTTTGGAAGTTCCTAGAAATTTGCTCAATGGAAGGTTTTGTAAGGTTCTTTTCTCCACCACTGGCTCAAGACTTGACAGGATCTCTCTTCACCAAAGATAATTCAAGTAACATTGGATTTACTGGATCCTGAGTCCCAAGTGGTGGTAGAGCAATTTGTTACAACCTAGACTTCTGCATAATTTTCTTTTGTCCTCTTAACTACTCAAAATTAAAAACTTTCCAGGTGACTCCGTACGTTGGTCAAGGTAGCATACTCAACTATGTATACATGTCTCCAAAATCCCCAAAGACCAAATCTGTGCCTTTTTCTCCTTTTATTATAGTAGTGTTAGAGTAAACAGTATTTCTCCTGGCTCTGGGCTAAGATCTGGGCTCTTTGGAAAGGGCATGGTGCGGCTTGCTAATCAGCACTGGTCCCACTCAGTGAAACTTAATGGAAGTATCTGCTCTGGAAGTCACTTTAGTTCTTCCCTCTGTGGTGCTGAGGGCAACTGCACAGGGATTCTTAGAAACGACTGTCTGCTGCAGACCCACCACAGTGTACCAGGATGGCTGCTGGACACCACTGCCTGCTCTGCTCCGCAGCAGAAGCCTGGCCCTGAACGAAGCTTGTCATGGGAGAAGCCAAATTTTGGAGAAGCTATTTTGATTGCAGGAGATTTTTTTTTTTTTTTAAAGAGAGAGGGACAGTGAGAGAGAAAGAATTAACATTTTACATGTGGCTTTCTTTGCTCCTGACACTTTGTTGTGTACATGGTGCTGGGGTTTGTAACTGCAGAGCCACCGCTAAAGCCCCGTAGTAGACTTTTGCTACCTCCCTGGGAACCAGGCAGCACAGACCCTTTTTCCTTGCAATATTGCCACAGTGCCCTCAATTGACAAAATTTGAACTTGTGTCAGGTGAAATGTTGAAATATTTATAGAGCACAGATCCATTTTCACAGCACAAGCAAACGGTGAATTTTGAGCTCATGGGCAAGCAAATGATGATATAGGGGAAAGTTTTTTCATTTGAAATTCTTACTATTTCAAGTTGTGATTTGACCCAAGCATTTGGCCCAAAGCACTCAAATTTTCTGAAAGTTAGGGCATCTTATAGATGAGTTCATCCTGAAGAAAGGGTGCTCTCTCATGGACTTAGGTGTTGAGCCCACAAATGCAGTTCTGTGTACCATTTTATCAGCTGCCTTGGAAACCAGAGTACATGAATATCAGAGAAAGAGGCTACCAAGTATTATTTTGTGTTCCTTTGTGTCTTTTTTCCTACCATTTTGCTTGATTTTATGAATGAATCCAGTAAGTCACACATGATTTACTGCCCTTTTATCCTCTTTCCTTTCAGCCGGGGAGGGGGAGGCTAATTGTAGATACATCAGTCTCCTTAAAATTTTTTAACATCTACTGATAATGTGGAGAAGGGTTTTTTTTTTTTTTCCCTTAAATTAGGATAGCTAAAAAATGATGTTTTGTGGAAACTCAGGGTCCTTAAGTTTAACAGTTGAAATAGTTCATGGATCATAATGGAAAACAAAGCCTTCAAAATGGAGTAGAAATTATGCCAGACTTGGAGTAGATGGACACTTTTTGGTTATATGATGATGAATGAATTATTTAATGTGTCTGGAAGTTGGTTTCTTCATTTTTTACATAGGGGAGAATTAGATTTTTACTATTGTTTTAAATGGTTGTTATGATAACTGTAAAAATCTGCCTCAGAGTAGAATATACTAAATTCAGTAAGTGCCATTTTTAATTTTCATACCTGTTAGATTTTCAAGAATCATATGTGCATGCATGTTCTTTCATAGCCTTGTCTGCTAACTTTCTTCTGTGTCAGTCTAGTATTAGTACTAAGGTGTTCCCAAGAGTTGGACCTGCCTTTCAAGTCTTTGCCTATTCCTGAAATTAGGATAAAAGTAGGGGCCAGGCTTGGTCATTTGTGGTTGATAATGCATTTTTTTAGTGTAGATCCAAATTAGGTGAGGAGAATATCACAGCCACCTGGCTTCTTTTGTAACCGTCTTCTCTTTCTCAGTTATTTAAATTCTTTTATACAGAATAGCTACCTGGGGACTGGGGATGTAGCTTAGTGGTAGAACACTACTGTGCAGGAGACCCTGGATCCCCAGAACTGCACAATATAGAACAAACACCCCACTGCAGTGTGTCTAATATTCAATAGTTGATGCTAAATTATGTGGAAAAAAAAAGTGCTAGGGTGTGGAGAAAGTGAATTGTATAACTTTGAATCATAAAAGAGGAAAAATGTAGAAAACTGTCTCCAACTTCATTTTTTTCTTGTTGATAAACTCATCACCTGCTTATTTCCCCATAAAGTAGGACTTTACACATGTACCTGCATGCCCAGTGAGTGCACTTACCAAGTTGAAAGGCTTTGTGTGTATGTTTCTGTTACTTGGTTTGTCATTCTTTTTGGCTCTCCCGTTCTTTGGTGATTTTGTTAAGTCAAAGTCAAAGACTTTAGATTTTTTTTTTAGGTTAATAGTTAAAATGATTCTCTTTTCTCCTTTAAAAAATTTAGATATCAATGATTTGAACATCATGGTTAGCAAACTTTTAAAATTTTATGGAGGAGGGCTGGAGTGGTAGCTTAGGGGAGTTAGAGCACTTGTGTGAGGACCTAGGTTTGAATCCAGCACCACATACACAACTAAATGTTGGAGAAACAAAAAGGAGATGAAAAAATAAATAAAATTGATTCTCTATCTCTATGCTAAACACACACACACACACTAGCACACACAGAGGAATCTTTAAGATAAAAATAAAAGACTGCAGACAATTTGGATGACATAATAAGTTTTTTTTTTTCTTCAAAGAGAAAGGGACAGTGAGAGAGACAGAGAAAGAGAGAAACAACTTTAGTTTTTTCACATGGCCTTAGTTGCTCCAACACTTAGTTGTGTACTTGGTGCTGGGGTTTTAACCCGGGTCCTCATGCTTGCCAGGCAAGCGCAGAACAATGATCCCCCAACCCCAAAATACTCATGGAACATCTGCAAAATTTGACCGTTTGTTAGATTGCAGAGAAAAATGTTACATTCTAATCATATTTATATTTTTTCTGAATATACTTTTAACAGAATTAGAGTTTAACAACAAAAGAGTAGAAATCTCAAAATTTGATTAAATAAAAAATGGAAATAAGTGATCTTTAGAAGTGATTAGCAAACAACATTTTTGTTTTCATTTTTGAAGTCCTGGGGATCAGGCACAGTCCTCACAAATGTTAGACAGCAGGTTTATATGAAAGTTGTGTGATGTTAATAAAGCGTTAGACAAAAACATGTAGCCTTATAGGTGTTGTCGAATATGTGGAAAAAAAATTTTTTTAAGAGAGGGACAGTGAGAGAGAAAGAGAGAAACAATTTTTATTTAGCTTTTCACATGGCCTTCGTTGCTCTGAGACCTATTTGGGTACATGGTGCTAGGCTTGCTTACTTGCGCTTGCTGGAAACAGCGCCAGCAAGCCCAAGCCACTGCTCCATCCCCATACGAAAAAATTTTAGATGAATAAGCCAGCACTTTGAGTGGAGTACTATAATACTATAGTTTTAAGTAGTGCATATTTTTTCTGAGTCATACTCATATTTAGCTTACTTCTTATTCTGATAGTTTTGATTGAAAATACTAGTTATAAATGCCACAGTGTGGTATGTTTTAATACGAGGAATCACGTTCTTTATGAATTTAGTAACTACACTCAAAATATCTTCCAGTTTGAACTGGCCAGATTATGTCTTCTGTCTTTTAGATTATAGGTAACTTGATGGTTGTGTCAGATATTTTATGTGCTTCCGGGGGCAGGCAGAGTGTGAGTGTGTGCATTTGCATGTCAGAACTGATAAGTAATGTAGCTCATCTTTTCAGGTGCTGCTGACCATTTATCTCTCTTTGGAAAAGTGTTTATTCAAGCCCTTTGCTGCCTAGTGCAGGGGTACAGGGCTAGAATTGCAAAGACTCCAGAGTTAGAGTCAGGAGGGTCATGGAGTTCCAAGTTAGCCTCAGCAACTCAGCAGGATCCTGCATTAAAATAAGAAAGGCCTAGGGGTGTAGCTCAGTGGGACAGTGCACCTGTGTTCAGTCCCCAGAATTGGAGTGCAGAAGCCCTTTGTCTATTTTGTTTTGTTTTTTAAACTGGAGGTTTATTTTATTTTGTTGTTGAGTTGAAGTTCTTTATATATTCTGATTTCAATTCCTTATGAATTATATGATTTACATATATTTTCCCCATCTTGCCAGTGGCCTTTTTATGCTATTTTAAAATGTTTTTGCACAAGTTTGTTTTTTTTTTTTTTTTTTTTTTTATAAAGATGTAGAAAGATGGTGCTGGAGCCGTGGCTCAGAGGTTTCGGCGCTTGCCTGGCAAGCACAAGGACCCGGGTTCAAACCCCAGCACCACGTACACAACTAAATGTTGGAGCAACTAAAGGCCCTGTGAAAAACTAAATAAAAGTTGTTTCTCTGTCTCTCTCACTGTCCCTCTCTCTTTAAAAAAAAAAAAAAAAAAAGGGAGAGTGAGAGAAAGAATCGATTTTATTTCTTTTTCCATCTGGTTTTTGTTTTTCTGACACTTAGTTGTGCATGTGGTGCTGGGGTTTAAACCCTGGTTTTCATGTATGCCAGGCAAGCACTTTAAACCATTGAGCCACCTTTCCAGCCCCCAAGTTTTAAATTTTGACGAAGTCTAATTATTCTTGTGTTTTTTCTGTTATTTATATTTTTAGTCATAGATAGCATTGCTAAGAAACCATTGAGAAATTAATTAGCTTGAAATTTCCTTATGTTTTCCCTCTAGGAGTTTTATGCTTTTGGCTTTTATTTTTAGATCAGTGATAGTTTTTGAGTTAATTTTTATGTATGGTGTAAGGTGCAGGCCCAGCCTCATTTTTCCTGAATGTGAATACACACCCAGTTTTCTAGCACCTTTTGTTGAAGACTGTTCCTTCCCCATTAAATAATCTTGGCATGGTTGTCAAAAATCATTTGACCGTTTATACACAGGTTTATTTCTGTGTCCTGTATTATTTTCTAATAGTGTGTTAAGTATGTTTTAATGCCATCCTGCCCTGATTTGATGGCCATAGCTTTGTGCTGGTTGAGTATCTCTTATCTGAAATGTTTGGAACCAAAATTGTTCCAGATTTTGGAGTTTTTGGCTTTTGGAATATTTGGAATATTTACTGGTTGAGAATGTGTAATCTAAAAATCTGAACTCTAACGTGCTCCAAAGTTCACATTTCAGATTTTGGATCTGTATAGAGAAAACAAATTCAGACTTGGTTTCTTTGACTGTACACTCACAACAAAGATTACTCTGACCTTGCCCTGTAGATTTTCCCTTACCTACCAAGCATGCAGTCAGTTCTGTGGCAGACATCAACTGTCTGTCCTCTTAATTTAGTTCAATTCTGTCATCTTTATGGAGATAGCCTCTGATACCACAGGCTGAATGCACATTTGCTAGACTCTTCTCTCTTTTGTTCCAGTCTCAAGCTTGTGAATCCTGGAAATGCCCCCCTCCATAAAAGGGGGGTCCAGGGAGAGGGGTCCTACAAACCCCTATTAAGATCTGATTAATTGGTTAGAGTCTTAGCAGAACTCAGGGAGATACTATATTTAGATTTACCAGTTTTATTGTAAAGGATGGAAACCAGCAGCCAGATGAAGAGATAATGAGGCAAGACGTATTGATGTGTCTGTCCCCAGTGCAGGGGGTGAACCAACTTCCGGTTCCTAGGATGATAAGTTCTTATTCACCTTCCTGTAAACCGCCACATGATTGAGTCTTTGAATTCTACCCTTTTGTGTTTTTATGGAGGCATCATTGCACAGGTGCGATTGAACTTGTGTTGAAACGAAAGGGTTGTGATCTCTGGGTTCCTCTACTTATGGCTACTAAGGAGGCCGAGACAAAGAGTATTGTGAGTTTGAGGCCAGCCTGGGTGTCTTGGTAAAACACTGTCTTGAAACAACCACGAAGAAAGGCTGCAGCCTTATTTCAGTGGTACATGTGAAGTGTCCTCAACACTTTTAAGAAAAAATAAGGATAATCTCATGCTGCAGACCGGATGGGGAAACCCAGCAATATCTGTCCAGGCTTTTTTTTTTTAAAAAAACAAAAAACAAAAAAACATTCCTACCTCCTTGTGGGATGGAAACCCCTTTCTAACATGAGGGTTCTCTCTCTCTCTCTCTTTCTTTTTTTTGTACCAGGGATTGAACCTGAACCCAGGGACGCTTAATCACTGAGCCCCAGCCCTAGTGCTTTCTATTTTTATTTTGAGACAGGGTTTCACTTTGTTGGTTCAGGCCTTGCTAAGTTGTTGAGGCAGGCTTTGAATTTGAGATCCTCCTGCCTCACCCTCCTGAGACACTGGGGGAAATGGATGTGTGCCACTGATAGGAGTGTTTTAATCTTCTATGAGACTTCTGTGAGATAGTTCAGCAGCACCAGTGTGGGAGGTGAAAGGGGGATTCGAGTTTCCTCATCTGCCTTGGGGAGGAGAAGTTCTAGTTTCCGTGGTATGTCTTGGAGAGAAAAAGGTGCAGGTGAAAGCATGGCAGGAGAAGGTGAGAAATAAAGAGAGTCTCTAGTTTCTGAGATACCCAGTACCCCAACATTGTTCTAGTCATTTAGGAAATAATAATGGCTACGTGAGCAATGAGCCAGGGGCCGTGGATGAACCCCACCCTTGTTTCATCTCACATATATTGCGGGAGTATTTTGGACTTTGAATTTTTACTATATTAGAGATACTCAACTGATGGAAAAATTTAAATCAAAGTGAGATCTCCAACATTGTCCTGCTTTTTCAAGATTGTTTTGGTTCTTTGAGGTCCCTGCAGATTTCCACATGATTATTTGGATTAGTTTTTCTGTTTCTGCAAAATTTGTTGTTTGAATTTTGATAGGATCCTCCATGTATTTTAAAAAGATGTGTGTATCAGAAAGGGCTCTCTAGATTAATGAGAAGGAATGGAATCATTGTTTACTGGTGAAATTTAGAGTTTTGATATTTATTTCTCATAAGAACCAGGAATGTTGTAGTCAATTACTCAATAAATCTCCTTTGAGGGGCTGGAGGGGTGGCTCAGTGGTTACGGCACTTGTCCGGCATGCACAAGTACACGGGTTCAAACCCCAGCAACCCACGTATACAACTAAGTGTCAGAGCAACGAAAGCCATGTGAAAAACTCAATTAAAAAAGTTGATTCTCTCTCTCTCTCTCTCTCACTGTCCTCTCTTAAAAAAAAAAAAAGAATCTCCTTTGAAGTCTTAGATCTACAAAGAGCATACCATTCTTGTCCTTTGGTTGTCATTGTTATTTGGAGACAGGAACTTTAAAATGTATTCTCTGTTGAAATCTGATGAGATTACATTAAAACTCATATCAATTAAAAAAAGAATCTTGTACTACAAAATTAGAAGTGAAATTCAGTGTCTCTGTGAAAGCTCCTAAATACCTTACATGGGAAGTTCCCTTTCATTTGTAAATCCTGGGATCAAAAGAAATTGTGATTTGCGTTGCTTAGAAATCTAGGTTATTCTTTTTTTCCCTTTTTTTATTCCTCAAATATGGACTTACAATTAGGGACGGAATCATTATCAAACAATCAAGAACAAATGTATAATCACAGAGCAATCAAAGGCTGATGCCATTCCATGGTTTCCCCCCTTGCGTTCACCATGATTCCATGTTTTCCCCTATTAAGCCCCCTTTTGAAATGGACTTCTCATGGAAGTCGGAGGTTTCCCTCTAAGTGGATTCCCCCATACTCCCTCCCTCTAGTCTCCTTGATATCCTTCCTATTCCTTCCCCCGCCAACCCTTCCCTCTTCGCATGTCTCCCAGCATCCTAGGCCAGATTCCTCCTGTTCGTGTAAAAATTCATACATGTTAAGGATATTATTAGCTAGGCCATCTATCATACTGTATCCAGTTATATTCTAGCTTCCACCAATGAGAAAAAACATTCGGCCCTTGAGTCTGTGATTGGGATATTTCACTTAGCATAATTTTTTCCATCTCCTTCTGCTTGGGTGCAAATGCCATAATATTGTTTTCTCTAATAGCTGAGTAGTATTGTTTTTCTTTAGTGTGGAATATCTACTTTTTATCTTTATTATTTTCCCTGATCTTATGGTAAATCTCAGATGTTACTAGTTTGAGTTGTGGCACACCATAAAGTCCACATGCCTCTGTTCCTAGACTTGTGTATATTTTGAGAGCACTGGGTTCTGATTTTCTGTTCTTAAGGAATATAATTGCCCAGAATAATCCAACAGTTAGTTCTTTACATGAAACTGTAGATTACTGATTGCTTTTTCTTTTTCTTTTTTTTAATCTTGTTGCATTTTATGCATATGGAGATTTTCTTTTCTTTTTTTTCTTTTTCTTTCTTTTCTTTTTATTTTTTAGAAAACTAATAAGAGGTTTAGAGAAAAATGTTTTGGGTTACCAAGAGAATGGATGGGAGACATGAGTATGTGAGCAACAGGTGCCAATAGCAATTCCATTGGTGTGAGAAAAGTCACTGAAAGTCCAGCTGCCATGTTCAGGAAGTCAGTGAAAAGTTCTGAGGGCTGCTAAAGGTTCATAGAGTATATCAGGGTTCACCCACGAGTTCGGGAAGTTGGACACAGAAGGATGACTCAGAAGCCAGCTGGCTCATTTACATAATCATTTGGCAGCACTTAGGAAGGGAGGGAAGTAGCAGCAGCACTGGAGGCAGGCCTAGAGGAAAAGGTAACCTATCAAGGACTGCTTAGGTTTTGAAAGTGATTTTCTTATTGGCTCCAGCCATTAATAAAGCTAGAAGCATAAAACCAGAAGAGGATAAAACATCAGCAAGAACAAAACACTGAAGTGAGAAATAGAGGGATTATAAATGATTGTATAAAACAAAATCTGTCAGAAAGCCAATTGCATACAGAAGGCATCCTTCACCAAATCTTTGTCCTTGTCTTCTGGTTAGGTTAAGTTACTCCAAAAGCCCTAAGAAATACAGATTTTGTGACAAATGGACATCCCTGTATGATCTTTGAAAAGGACAGCCTCATACTAGAAGATATTAACCGTAACAGGTACAAAAATAAGATCTCATGCTTTAGGGGTAGAAGGACAGGTTCCCCTAAAACATGCCAACTCCTGCACAGATAAGGGAGAGTGGTAGGGGAACCTGACTCTGGAAACATTTAGAAATAATTGTAACTAAAAGCTGTTCTTCTCAGCAGCATTGCCTGAATTGTAACAGAGTGTGAATCAGTGCTTACTATGAATTCTTTTTATCAAATTATCATGTTTAAGGATGATATCTTGGTGGTAAATAACATTATAGATTAGATTTTTTTTGAGCGTTTCTCACTTCATTTTATTTAAGTGATCATTACAATAATTGTATGACATAGATGTGATTGCCCCCATTTTGTAGATTGAGATGGTTGCCGTTGCTTCAAGTTCTGTAAGGTAGTGCCTTTTTTAAGGGACCAAGTCCAGATCTCCAGTTCACAACTATTGATTCTTCCTTGTGTTCTGATAATTCACAGTATTTTAATTCAGGCCCATTGTTAGATAAACTAGGCCTGCATAAATCATTCTGGAACAGAATTACCAGTTATAACATGGTGTTTTCAAATATTATGTTTCAATTTTTTTTTTAAAGAGAGAAGGACAGTGAGAGAGAGAGACAGACAGAATCAACTTTTATTGAGTTTTTCACATGGCTTTTGTTGTTCTGACACTTAGTTGTATACGTGGGTTGCTGGGGTTTGAACCCATGTACTCACGCATGCCAGGCAAGCGCTGTAATCACCGAGCCACTGATCCAGCCCCTTCTGTTTCAATTTTTAAACAAATCTCCCTAAAAAAAACTTTGTGAAAAATAAGTGTGCAAAATTGAGGTCTTATAAAAATTCATTCATACAGTGTTCAAATTTCTGATTCTTAGAGAGCTACACATTTAAATCTGGAATTTAAGAAATTAGTGGAAGACAAGGTGATGCATTGTGTCTTGTGTGGCAAATGAATGGAATGAGAACTCTGGTTGGTGATGTTCTAGATGAGGAGAAGAAACCAGAGACTAAATAAAGATGGTGGTGGTGGGGCATGGAGAAAGTCGTAGAGGTGAGAGTGGTAGCCATCAGGATGTGGCACAGAAAGTGTGATGAATAGCAGCCACCAAGGTTGGAAGCAAAGAACCAGAAGTGCAGAGAGAGAGCTCACCTTTGCTGTCTAGAAATTCAGTAAATCAACAGCCTGTCCTTTATTGGCGTATGATGCTTTTGGAGGGGGAACTGGTCTTTCTTCTTGTATGGGAAAAGCTAAGCCTTGAATCGTGTCCTAACTATGGTGGGAACTTGAGTAGGCTGCCAAACCTGTGTATTGAGAACACCATCCTATTCTCTGAGTCTGTCACCATGTAGTGAAACCGTAGCATTTAAATGTTCATTGTAAAAAACACAGAAATGATTGTATATGTAACCCAGTGTTTCTCTGCTTCATACAATGTCACTGCTTAGAAATGGGAAAGAGATCAGTGGTTCTCAGTCTTGTCTCCTCACTAGAATTTTCTGATGGTTGAGTCCTGTTCTCCAGAGATTTCTCATTTAATTGCTTAGGATGAGGGCTGGGTAATTGTCACCTGCACTCAGGGTTGAGAGCAAAGCAGGGTGATAGTACCTTTTGATACCCACTGCCTAAGGGACACTTCATAGGCCCTCTTTGCTGGGAGTGGTTTTCAGTAAAAGGAGGAAGAAAAAAAAAAAGCTTTTTTTTTCCCCCCAAAGAAAGGGGACAGAGAGAGAGTCAACGTTTATTGAGTTTTTCACATGGCCTTCTTTGCTCTGAGACTTTGTTATGTACATGGTGCTGGGGTTTCAACTTGAGTACTTGCGCATGCAAGGCAAGCACCCGTAACCACCGAGCCACTGCTCCAGTCCGAAAGTTCCTGTTTTAAGAATACACACAAACATAACAATTGGGATATTAGCTTTGGTGACTGAGAAGCCATTTCTTTTTACATATAATGCACTTTGCATTCTAATCTATACTTCTAATTTTTACAGTATTGAAAATGTATGCCAATTTATTTTGATCACATCAAATTATATGATGACAGGTGCTGTGTCATTGACCCTTCCTGTTCAAGCAGAGTAACAGCTCATTAGTTGCAGGGTGCTTTCCTTGCAATCAAGTTTTCATAAAAGGATCTTCAATCATCTTCAATCTTCTTAAAACAGCAACACTTTGCCCCATAGGACTAGAAGTGCCTGATTGGTTCATCTTTGATGAATGAAAATTAGCTCTAAGTGAAATTTTCTAAAAGTACTACCTTTTGGTTCATGCAGTATACATGCTTTATTGGATTTAAAATAGAAGTCTTCTTGACTGATACTCTTACCTTTGTGTGTGTTTGTATGTGTGTGTATGTGTAGTTAAGTGAAAGTGTTTTTTACATGTATAAACTAACTAGAACCAAATATTATGTTTTATACCCTTAGAGAGCATTTTCTTTAGAAGGGTATGAGATTATTTAATAGATATTCAACTTTTCTGTTGTTATCAATCATATAACAAAACATTGAGTTCCTAAGTGTTAGGTTGAACTTGACCCTAGGCAATGCCATTTTGAATCTTAGAATAAAACCCACCTATCCCTAAACCCCAGAGCCACCTGTAATACTCCCTCATTATGCAGAGAAACCCTAAACACTCCATAAGAAAGGGTCCTTTCCTGACAACTCTCTAGCAGTCCTCTAATCTTCTTGAGTCCTCTGTATCTACCCAGCCTGTAAGCAAAAGATGGGTCCTACTCTGCTGGTGACCCCTCCATAGGTTTCTCCGATAAACCTATTACTGTTGAGCCGTGGCCACTCTCCTATTTCTTCTACTCCCTTCTTTCCTTACACTAAACCAGAAAAGTCTTTTATCAGGATTATATGTCATAATTTAGGTCTTTCAAACCAGTTTGTACTCTAATGAATAAAGAATATTCCTTTTTTATTATTTTTTTAAAAGCCTGTGACCTCATTTTCTGGTCTAAATAGTCACAGAATATAATCCATAAATAAGCATTTATATGGAGACATGGTTTGGTGGCTAGGTATAAAGAAGTATGGTCACTGTGCGACTAATTTTACCTGATAAGTATTTTTTTAAAAGAGAGATTAGATTCATTATTTTTTGTACTCAGTATTTCAATTTGTAGGGTATGGTGTGAATCAGTTTAGCTTTCAGAATTGTCTTATTCTAGAATTATTCTAATGATAAATTTTTTTGTAGCTGGGTTGATAGAGTGGTATGACATAAACAGCTGTTGGAATGGGTGATGAATAATTTTAGAGTGCACTGCAGTTTGTGTAGTCACGCTCATTAAGTATGTTTTTGAGATAACACAGTAAGTAACTGGATGTCCCTACTATGGAATAAAATACAATATTGTTACTTAATGAGTGGTTTTGAGTTGCCTAAAACGTTGATTTAAAAATTTGCAAAAAAAAAAAAAAATCGCAAAAGCCACAATTAAGTAAGAGCATTTGTGGTAGATAATGTTTAATACATGACCTTTGTATTTTTCTAGTAGTAGTGTCCCTAATGTTGAAAGGAGACTCCATTCAGAAATGAATACCCTCTCTTCTGGAACACTTCTTGAAGAGGCCTCAAGTGCACCGGCAGCAGTTGAACTGTGATAAAGTCCCCAAAAGATTTTCTTTCTGTTAATCTAACTTTAAAGAGATTGACCATATAGTCTTCTGTGGCATGGAGCTCCACCCTTACATCCAAACTATAGACTATGCAAAAAGCATTCTCAGTTTACTGCAGTATAAATGCTGCTTTACAGAAAGAGAAGCTTCATTTTAACAATAGAGGCCAGGGTGTGAATCCCAGTTCTACCATTTGGTAACTGTGACATCTCAGAAACGTGAAACCTTCTTCTAAGTGGCAGTTTTGTTATTTATGAAATGGAAATAACAATTTATACTTCCAAGAGTGATATGGAAACTAAAACAACAGATGCGAAGATCCGACAAATGCTGTATGCTCAAGAAATGTTCATGGCATTTCCTTTGTTACAGTACCTTTGGAGCATTTATTTGATTTTATTTTAAGACTGGAATTGGCTGGTGGGGGTGGGTGGCCCTAGGTTGAGCACTTATCTAGCATGCCTGAGGCCCTGGGTTTGAGACCCAGTGGAGAGTGGAGGAAGCTTAAGCTTAATTCTAACAAATTCTTTGTCTGCTGTGGCATTATGTTTCAATGTCTTGATTTTAGGACTTTTTCTGGGCTCTTAGATATCAGTTCACGATACTTTGTTGAAACGGAAAACCAGGTCTGATTAATGGGCATTAATATCATTAAATGTTAATGCCTGATATTGTTAAAAGCTTTTATTAGTTTGACTCACTGTATTTGTCCTATGAGATGTATTTCTTCCTCAATATTGTTTAAGAAAAAAAGGTTATACTTTGGCAAAGCTCTTATTTGGAGTGGTTTAGACATTTCAGGCAATCACTTAAAGTCATGGAAATGACCTTGCTGCCGTCTAGAAACAGTGAAATTAATCCGTTAATTTTTCTAAAAATCATTCTGCAGCATGAACTGTTAAGCAGGTGTTAGAGAACGGGAAAAGGATAATTCTGGCTCATAAGCACATCTGTTATTTGATTCTTTGAGAAGCAGTTTTCATTGGATTTGAATTAAAGAGTCCAATATCTGAAACAGGCCACTAGTTTCTGGTTTATGATATTCAGGCTTGTTATTGTCTTTGTTATTCAGGCTTGTATTGTTGTTGTTCATATTATTATTTGAGTGCTAAGGATTGAACCCAGGAGTGGTTTACCATTGAGCTACATCCCTGGCCCCTTTTTTTTTTTTTTGAGACAGGTGCTTAAACACTGAGGAACAGTTCCAGCCCTTTTTATTTTGAGACATAATCTTGCTGAGTTGCTTAGGGCCTCGATTAGTTGTTGAGGCTGGTCTTGAATCTGAGATCCTTCTGCCTCATCCTCCTGAGCTGCTGGAATTGCAGGCCTATGGTACCAGGACTGTCTTGGGCTTGTATTTTTTAAGGTACGTCTTGGCCTTTTGTTCTTCTCTACAGTATTTCACTCCTTTTTACCATTTGTTCATTAACACTATAGTATCTGGACAAAAGAAATCACAAGTGACATCTGATCCACTGGTGTTTTTTGTTATTAACTCTTTTAAATAGAATTCAGGATGAAGTAGTTTGTAAACTATAGTTAAAATGATGACTCTTCTGAAAAGTCCATTTTTGCTCAGTATTATTATAAATTATCATAAAACTTTTTTTCTAAACTAAAACATTTTTTTCTAATTAAATCAAATAAAATAAGAATTCTGCTTCAAGATTGGAATGGGAGAGCAGGGGGAAGAGGGGATGTATTTGGCTGGATTGATTGTATTTTGTTTCAGCTGAGGCTTGATTGAGATTTATTTCACATTATCCATTAGATACATGTTTAGGATTAGATAGGCTTTGATTAATAATGTACATATTTCTAATTTATCAAGTGAGTAATTTTATCAAGAATGAACAGTCTGCCAAAGATTAACAAGACAAATGAGAAAAAATGTCTAAAAATGAGTTATTTTTCATCTTTCATGCTTATAATTTTTTTGGAGTTTTATTTATGACAAAAATTTGTAAGAGTGTGGCTGTTTAGGGAAACACATATTCATAATGTTATTGGTTAAAGTAGAAAAGTTGGCAGTGACAAATAAGATAAGGAGCCTATCTAGATTTGTTGTGGTAAATGGGAGTCATTTTTTTTTCCAAGAGAAGGCAACAGTGAGAGAGAGAGAAAGAGAGAATTGATTTTATTTAGTTTTTCGTTTGGTTTGGGCTGTTCTGACACTTAGTTATACATGTGTTGCTGGGGTTGTGCATGTGGTGCTAGGGTTTGTACCAGGGTCATGCATGCCAGGCAGGAGCTTCTTCAACTGCTGAGCCACCTCTCCAGCCCAGGAGTCATGTGTTTTGATTTCTTTTAAAAACTATTTTAAGCTGTTTTATTAGACTATTTCCTTCCTTTTTATCAGATTTTATTATAAGAAAACAAACAGCAAGATTCTTTTCCAAAGTCACTTCTCCCACAGTTATTTGAGCACTATATGACTTATAAGAGTGCGCACTTTGTGGTGGACATAAATGCGTTCATATGGAAAAGGCCATCCCACAATTTTTTTTTTTTTTTTAAGAAAGAAGAGACAGAGAGAAAGAAGCAATCTTTTTTTATTCAGTTTTTCATATGACTTTCATTCCTGGGACACCTTGTTGTGTACATGGTGCTGGGGTTTGAACGTGCGTATTTCCACATGCCAGGCAAGCACCATAACCGCCCCACAAATCTTCAAAAGCTTATTTATTTTCCTTATAGATTACAAGTGTGTGTTTATTTCATTTGTTTCTTTGAGAATGCTAAATATTCCTAAGCTGATATGATGAACAAGTTTAGACTCCTGTGCTAATGAACATTTGGGTTGCTTCTACATTTTAGCTGTTGTGAATAATGCTGAAACAGACATTGGGTGTACCAACATGGCTTGGTTTTAGGGTATATACACAGAAGTAGAATTGCTGGATCATATGGTAATTCTATTTTAAGTTTTTGAGGAAGCACCATACTGTTTTTCACAGAATCATTTTGCATTACCAGAAGCTGTGCACAAGGGTTTCACTTTCTCCGCATACTCGCCAGCACTTGTGTTTTGCTTTATTTAATGGTGTTCTTGATGGGTGTGAGTATCTTAGTTTAGTGTCGGTTTGCATTTCCTTACTGATTATTGATGTTACCTTTTGTGTGCTTTTTACCCATTTGTATATCTTTAGAAAATTGCCTATTCTAGTCTTCTGCCACTTTTTAAAAACCATGGTTGTTTGCTTTTTTGTTGTTGAGTTGTTGGCATTCTCTGCATATTTTGGATATTAACTCCTTATCAAATAAATGATCTGTAAATATTTTCTCCTCTTCTGAGGGTTGCCTTTGTACTTCATTGATAATGTGATTTTTTGGGAGAAGGGAATAGGGATTGAACCTCTGTGATCCAGCCCCAGACATTTTTATTTGCTTAGGGTCTTGCTAAGTTGCTAAGGCTGGCCTTGAACTTGCGCTCCTCCTGCCTCAGACCCCTGAGTCACTGGGATTACAGGTGTGTACCTCTGGACCTGGCAGACAATGTATTTTAATGCACAAGATTGTAAAATTTTTCAGTGTGTTCAGTTTGTCCATGTTTTTGCTGTTGTTGCTTGTGTTTTTGCTGCTTTTGTCTTCTGCTGTTCTCCAAGTCTTAAAAATATTTTGGTCTTATATTCATTTTGTGTTAATTTTCATATACCTTATTAGGTACGGGTACAACTTCATTGGTGGGGTACAACATCATAGGAGCTGGGAATTTAACCCAGGGCCTTTCAAATTCTAAGCACAAGCTCTACCAGTATGCTATTTTTTTTTCTAAATAAAGAGAGAGGGACAGAGAGAGAGAGAGAAACAACTTTATTTAGTTTTTCACATGGGCTTAGTTGCTCCAACACTCAGTTGTGTACGTGGTGCTGGGGTTTGAACCCCGGTCCTCGTGCTTGCCAGGCAGGCGCAGAAACCCCTGAGCCACTGCTCCAGCCCCAGTATGCTTTTCTTAATCCCCAACTTTGTTGGTTTGTTTGTGCACATGTAGTTTTTCCAAGCACCATTTGTTGAAAATACTGTTCTTTCTCCTTTAACTTCTTAGTAGTTATTTCAGAGGCCATTTGACCTGTGTTTGAAGGCTTATTTCTGTGTAGTTCATTCTGTTTCATTGAGCTGCTTGTCTTTATTCCAGTACTTCTTTGTTGTGATGTTTGTACATAAATTTTTAAATCAGGAAAAGTGAGGTCTCTAACACTTTTGAGGTCCCATGTCAATATTTGGATGTGTTTTTCTATTTATACAAAATATAGCATTGGAATTTTGATGGGGATTGCATTGAATGTATAGATTAGTTTGGGTAGTATTGATGTCTTGATAATATTTTCATTCCATTTTTGTGTGTTCCTTATTTTCCTTCAAAAATCTTTTATAGTTTTCAGTTTACAGTTCTTTACTGTGTTGGTTTTGTTATTTCCTAAATGTTTTATTCTTTTTGCCCCTGTTGTAAATAGAAATGCTTTTGTATTTTCCTTTTCAGGTAGTTGCAATTCTACATTTTTTTAAATCTTATTTTATTATTATTTTTTAATTTGTTGACCTTGCATCCTGTCCGTCTGTCTGTCTTTCTTTCTTTCTTTCTTTCTTTCTTTCTTTCTTTCTTATCTCTCTCTCTCTCTCTCTCTCTCTTTTCTTTCTTTCGAGATGGGGTCTGGCTTGTTGCCCAGGTTGGTATTCAACTACTTATCTCAAGCAGTTCTCCTACCCTTGGCCTCCTCTGTGCTAGGATTACAGGCATATGTCACCATGCCTAACTGTGTCTTGCTATTTTGCTGATGTCATAGTTCTCTTAACTGTGTGTGTGAAACCCACAGGGTTTTTCTACATAGTGTGAAATCCACAGGGTTTTCTACATATAAAAATCATATCAGTGAAGAGAGAATTTTTGGAAATGTTATTTCTTTTTCTTGTCTATCTTCTCCAGCTGGAACTTACATTGTTAATGTTGAATAGAAGTGGTGAAAGGGGGCGTTGTTTTCTTGTTTCTGATCTTAAGAGAAAGTATTCAGTCATTGTCCTTTGAGTAAGATGTTTTACTGTGGGGCTTGTCATATATTTTTATTTTGTTGAGGTATTTTCCTTCTATTTCTAGTTTTTTTTCTTCATGAAAACATGTCAGATTTTGTCAAATACCTTTTCTGTAGCACATTAAAAGGACTTATTTTCATCAAATGGGATTTATTTCTATAATGCAGGGATGGTTCAACATTGAAAGTTGATTCCTGTAGTCTTACATATTAACAGAATGAACAGAAACATGATGGTCATATCAGTGGATACAGAAAAGCCATTTTATGTTTTTATTTTTATTTTTTAAGAGAGAGGGACAGTGAGAAAGAGAGAAAATGAATCAGTTTTATTTAGTTTTTCATGTGGCCTTTGTTGCTCCAACACTTCATTGTGTACGTGGTGCTGGGGTTCAAACTCTCGTCCTCATGCTTGCCAGGCAAGCACCACAACCACTGAGCCACCACTCTAGCTCCCAGAAAAGCCATTTTACAAATTCCAACATCCTTTTGTGATTAAAACTCAATAAACTAGAAATAGAAGGAAACTATTTCAATATAATAAAAACTATATCTGTGAAAAAAGCAGTGAATGCTACACTCAGTGGTGAAAAACTGGAAACTTTTTCTTCAAAATCAGGAACAAGACAAGGATATCCGTGTATCATTTGTTTTTCTCATTTTTAAAATAATTTAATTTGTAGAGGTTTTGTGTAATTAAAAAATCAGTATGTATCTGGTAAGGATCTGACTCTGAGCGAAGGCAGTTTATCCTGCCTTTGAAACTCTCCTTTTTTCTACTTTGAAGATTCATTTCTCATACCTATCCCCAAAGTGTTTTTTCAAATAATTTTCTGTATTTGGTCTTTATCTAGAGGCGATCTCCTCTTCTTCTTGGAAAGGACTATGGGTTCTCTGCTGTTGATTCCTAGGTCTCTGTGTGTGGTTGACTGCTCCCTCCTTGCCTTATTTGTTTTCTTTGACAGTTAAAAAATTCATTTTCTCTCTTTATATCCAAAGCAGGGAAAACAACTATCTTGAAGACCTTCGGAGAAAATAATGTCAGCATATGTTTGAGAGAAATTGCTGGGCCAATGTAGCTGAATAGCTGAATAGCAATGGCATCTTAGGTAATGCCTTTGTTTCTCCAATACTTATATATGTGGTGCTGGGGTTCGAACCCAGGTCCCTGTGCATGCTAGGCAAGTGCTCCAACCGCTGAGCTACTGCTCTGGCCCCAAATCTGCCTCCTTTATCCAGGTTCACTGCAGTAGATCAGGCATTTGTTACCATGTCCCAGCTCCCTATCTCGTATCCTGATACCAGTCTGTTCCTTAGGACCATCTGTTGTTGTAATAGTTCTCTTTATTAAAGAAATCTGTTAATGCCTTATTCACTTTTTCCTAGGATACCTTCATGGGACAGTTCTTACTTTTCTAGCACATTGTTTTCGTCTGTCCTTAATGAAATCCTCTGATTCCTCTTCTGCTTCCTCCTTTGTTCTGGTGTTATTAACCTGTTAATGTTTCTAGTGTACATAACCTGCTTTCCAGGTCTTTGTGATTATTTTTAAGGGAGAGAGAGAAGGAGAGAATCAACTTTAATTTTTAGTTTTTCATTTGATTTTTGTTGCTCCAACACATAGTTGTGTATGTGGTTCTGGGGTTTGAATACAGAGTCACCACTCCAGCTCCTGTGATTCTTAACCACTGAGCAACCCCCTAGCCTCTTGTATTTTTAGTTTGAGAAAGGGTATCCCTAATTTGCTTAGGGCCTAAGTTGCAGAGGCTTGCCTTAAGAACTTGGTATGCTTCTGCATCAGCCTCCTGAGCTGCCGTGGCTTGTACCAACCTGTCTGGCTCCCCTGTTCAGCTTGACATATTATTTATACTCCTTAAAACACTTTGTACATTGTTTTACAGTTGTTTGGTGGATTGTCAATCTCTTATTCATAGGAATCCTGTTGTTTTCCATGACTTGCAGTTGATGCTGTAAACAAACAAACAAAAAATCATAACCTCACAAATTCACAGGATTGCTTAAGTCTAGTGTAGTTTGAGGGTTTATCTCATTTTAATTTGAGTGAAAAAGTTTTGTGTGCCTGATTTTTTTAGTGATGATATTACTAGTTAGCATCTTTGAAGGCAAAATAAATACATAAATAAAATGTAAAACAATTTTGCTTTGAGGTCTTATTAGTTTTATTGAGAGTCCAGAGCATTTCCCATGCTGTTCCAGGATGCTCGGAGACATATTGGTCATGTCCAGAAAAGACAAGCTATATAGACAGTGGAGAGATACTGCATCTACGTCTGGCTCAGCTGAAGAGACTGATGCTGCGTAATCCGCCAGCCTTAATTCCCCTCTTGGTTTTGTTTGCCTTTGCTTTTGTATTGTCAGGAGCTTGGTGTGTTGGTCAGGGTAGAGGTGGGGGTAGAATCATGTGCTGCCTAAACCGAGCTTTATCATGAAATTACTCAGGGCAAGTTTTCAGGAAACTGTAACTTATTGGTGGAAATGGGAGAAGTAGCCAAGTGTTGTGGTGAGGCAGAAATTTCCACTGATTTACTGGGAACAGGAAGTGAAGCCCCCATCCCTGGGTAGGTGACACAGCTGTTTTCTGAACTTGTCTCATGTGATTAAACATGTGTGATCTCTGTTTATTTTTGGCAAAAATAAGTACTACAGTCATATTACACAGCAGGCAAAATGTTTTTCTAGGCAGCTCAGTGATGATCTAAATATAACTTGTGGCGTATTTTGTTTTCTTACCGAAGTGTAGAGAAATCACAATGGAGACCCATCATTAAGTGCTTTCTCTTACAAACAACTGTGGCTCTCTAGTCAGCCAGTACTATTTTACTTTTTTTAAAATGTAAATTTGAAAGATTTGATATTTAACTACAAAGTTGAAAAAGAAGATAGCCTTCTAATTATGCAGAAAATAATTCAGAACCATTTCATTTTATCTTGTATTTTAGATACAGACATTTTTAGTGCTTCAGGGGCATCATTGAGGTATTTATGTGCTAAAATTTTTATATAGATTCTTTTTTCTGTTAGGTTATAATAAATACTTTTAAAAATAGAAATATTACTGTTATATATTCATTGGGTTTTATGTTAATATTAAATCATAATGGTTATAGTTTGATTTTTACTTACCTTCTACTGAAGATTTTGTGCCACCATGTTGTGTAATTGAATCTTCAGTATGTCAAAATGGGGTTATTATTATGCTGTGTACCTATTTATATGCTTGACTCAGAAGGAGAGAGCACTTGGAAATCTGAGCACACATAATAATCATATAATCTGTTCATCTGTGAAGCAGTGAGTCATTATTGATTTATTCTTTTTTGGCATTCATGTGCTCCTCCTCTTTGAGGTTCAGTATATGCACCACATAAACCCAAGTCTCAGATTTTTTTCTAAAGGTAGAGGGAAACTGGATTCGTATCAGAGAAATAAATGCCAACATTCTGTTTACTGTAATGCCTAACTAAGGAAATATTGAATCAGTGTAGTAGTTTATTGAGCTACTTTATGTATAATCCTTGATGCAATATATAAAGTAAGAAATTCATGTTATTTTTATGGTTGATTTTAAAAAAAACCCTTGTGTGGCAAACATGCATTGTATTCATTTGTTTTACTCTGTGTTTCATGAAAACGTTAATCAAACATGAGAGGATTTTTCAGTATTACATAGTTAGACTACTTAATAGTATTTATATTGTAACAGTTTTATTAGTCATTTGGAATTTTGTCTTAATCTGCAATATAATATGAACATGTATACCTTCTGATGCAGTTCATTTAAACTGATGCTTTTCATATGAGTGGGTCCAGACTTGGACATCTTGTGGATGGCATTCCAAAAATTGCCCTAGGTATATGTGGTCCTATACCTATCTTTTCCTAGTAGATAGATAGTGGATTGATCATTTCTATTAAAATTATCTGGACCTAAAAATCTAGGGTTCAGTGTACTGCTAGGGCAGTTCAGAAGAAAAATAAGAAAGTATATAGTTTCAAGTGAACTGTACTGTTCCACAGGGAATAAGTTCTGATTTGGGGAAAGAGGAAGTAATTTCTCAGTTCCTATCACATTGGCAGTTGCAACAATAGCTATGCCACTGAACCTCTTGATAGACAGTCAAAGACAGTGTTTTCCTCTGTGTTGGAAGAATTATTTGGTTGTTTCTTTTTATCATTTATAAAATTTCTTTATAATGATGTTTTTGTTTTTAAGTAATAATCTCTTAATTTATGATTTATGTTCTGCCTAGGTACTTCTGGTTCTTCCTTCTTAATCATAAAAGAACTTCCCCCCCTTTCACTGAAATGTTATATGCAAATTTCTAAGTGTTGATTACAAAATCGGGGCTAGGTTTTTTTTTGTTTTGTTTTTGTAGCTGCACACCTCTTTTGAGATCCATGTGTTATATTGTTGCTTATCAAGTTATCAGAGTTAAGCCAGGTCTTCTTTTATCATGTACTATTTAAAATTCAACAGGACACAAGCAAGTAAATAAGTATATATGTAGACATATGTATTAATCTGGCAACAAACCATTTGATTAAATTAAGTGCTGTTGAAATAAACTTGTTTGATATTAGACTTTTGTGATAATATTGTTACTTTAAAACATTTTTTGTTGGGGCTGGAGTGGTGGCTCTGCGGTTATGGTGCTTACCCAGCAAGAGTGAGTACACAAGTTCAAACCTCAGCACCATGTGCACAACGAAGTCTCGGAGCAATGAAAACCACATGAAACACTAAATAAAAATTGTTTCTCTCTCTCTCTCTCACTGTCCCTCTGTCTTTAAAAATATTTTTAGTTGTTATAAAATACATGTAACATAAACTTGCCAAACTAGTCTTTTATTTGTTAACCACTGTGGATCAAAGCTAGTGCCTTCCACATGGTAAACATGCACTCTACCACCATGTCTCCAGCCCCTTAACCATTTTTAAGTGTATAGTTCAGTGTTAAGTAAGTGGAATCAGGGATATTTATTTTCATGTAACTGGCTTATTTCATGCAACATAATTGCTGAAGGTCCTTCCATATACTATAGCGTATGTTAGAATTTCCTTTCTTTTTATGGCTGAATACTAATCTGTTATACACAGATACACGCACACACCTGATTTTGTTTACCTATTACATTGTCAATAGACCCTATGGTTGCTTCTATCTTTTAACTTTTATAATAATGCTAGTATGAACATGAGTGTACAGGCATCTTTGATACTTTACCTGATTTCTCCCTTACTGTCTTCCTTAGTGTTTAGTTGAGGTTTTGTAGTGGCATGTTTTGAGTTTGTTTTATGTATAAATTTAAAAATTACATATAAAATTCCAGTGTTAAATCAGTGTAAAATGATAAATTCATTAGTTCCCTAAATTCTAGTTCTTTCCACATTGGGTTCCCTTTACTTTATTCTGTTGGTATTACAAACTGTGTGTGTGTGTGTATCCATTAACATTAGATTAACATAGATATACAATTATATATGTGTTGTGTATACATTAACCTAGAGATATATATATATATAATTTTTTTTTAAGAGAGGGGGACAATAAGGGAGAGAGAGAAAATGAGTTTTTTTTTTTTTGGTTTTGTTTTTTAAAGAGAGAGGGACAGTGAGAGAGACAGAGAAAGAGAGAATCTACTTTATTTAGTTTTTCACATGGCCTTCGTTGCTCCAACACTTAAGTTGTGTATGTGGTGCTGGGGTTTGAACTTGGGTCCTCATGCTCGCCAGGCAAGCACTGAAACTGCTGAGCCACCGCTCCAGCCCCGAGAAAATCAGTGTAATGCAGTTTTTCATGTGGCTTTCATTCCAACACTTTGTTGTATACATAGTGCTCTGGTTCAAACTGTATCCTCAAGTGTGGCAGGCAAGAGCCATAACCGTTGAGCCACAGCTCCAGTCCTCTAGATAAGATTTTTAATGCTTTTATCATTTAACTCCTATGAAAATATAGGAGTATTTTGAATTCAGATTACAATACCAATTGCCCATGTATTTTATTGGAGAACTTTTATATCTTCAGGTGTCTTGGACTTCTTAAGTCTTTTGTTTAAACTTGAAAGACTCCCTTTGACATTTCTTGTAGGGCAGGTCTTAAGATAATAGATTCACATTAAAATCCAGGAGTGTCTTAATTTCTCCCTCCGCTTTGAATGACATTTTGTTGGATATAGAATTCTCATTTGCTGTCCTTTCTTTTCCTTTGAGCATTTTAAATATATCCTGCTTTCTTGTGGTTTGCGAAGTTTCTGTTGGTGAAGCATTCTTATTGAGGAGTCCTTGGATGCAATGAGTGGTTTTCCTTGCTGCTCTCTAGACTTTGTTTTTTGCTTTTCGTAGTTATAATGTGCCTTCGCGTCTCTTTTTTTCTACTTGCAAATGATTGAACTTCTTGCTTTTGTATATGTGTTTCTTTACTTGATATTGGAAGTCATTATTTTTTCAAATTAACTTTCTCATCCTTTTTCTTCTTCTATAATGTGAATACTGGTTCACTTGATGGTTTCAGAGTTCCATAGACTCTGTTTGCTTTTCTTCGTTTATTTTTTTCCGTTTTCCTGTCAGATTTGATTGTTTCGAGTAATCTCTTTTTCAGGGTGCTGATATTTTCTTCTATTTATTTGAGCCAGCAGTTGAAACGCTGAGTTTTTCCATTCAATTACTGTATTTTTCAGCTTTAGAATTTTCCTTGTAGTTTCTTTGTTGATAGTTCTCATTTTGTTATATTTGTTTCCTGATTTCTATTAGTTTTCTGTCCTTATCATCTTTTATTTAGCTTATTGAACATATTTCTTTATTTACCTTGATATTTAAGGTAGTTGTTTTATGTGTTTGTGAAGTAACTCAAAAGTCTTTTTCTTTAGGGTTTCTGAAGATTCATTTTGTTCCTTTGAATGGGACCACGTTGCCTTTTTAATTTTTATGTCTTTGGATCTTTTATTGAAAATGATATACTCAAAAAGAGACCTACTTCTTCCCGTTTTTACAGTCTGTTTCTGTGCTAGGGCAGACTGGCAGTCATCAGCCTGGTGTTAAGGCTTAAGATCTTAGATGTTTTCTGTGCATATGTCTTCACTCCTGTGAGTGTACTTTGTCCTAACCCTCTTTATATGTGTCCGTTCTTTTGTGTGTCATGTTTACTCTGAGTCTCCTTGGGCATTCTGCTGTACTCGTCTGCTCTTAATCTCTGTCACGCCCTGCACGCGCTGCTTTCTTCTGCCCCCATGGGGCCTATTTATCTTTCAGTTAACCTGCAGCCTAATATCCAAACTATGTCTCTGTTCCCACTAGCACTCTGTATCAGTCCTAAGGGCAGTCCTGAGATAAGCCTGAATGTTGCAACCGTGTTCCAGGTTTGTTCTGGCATGAGGCATGAGCTGGGAATTGAGTGGAGTCCTCCTGATGTGGCTTTATAATTTACTGTATTTACACAGAGTTCAGGCAAACTGCTTTCATGAAGTTACGGTGTGGATGGAACATTTTACCTTTAGATGTTTTTGTGTATGTTATGTGCATATATTTTGTTAAAAAGAAACACAGGGTCCTTTTATAGTTAAAGTACGATTTGCTTTTGTCACTTAATGTAATAATATAATAAACATCTTGTCATGCTAGTCTGTGTAGATTTACCTCATTCTTTTAAGATTACACTATATTCTTCCAGTAGTTGCACATGGCCTGATTTCACCTCTCCTAGAGTATTTCTAGATTTTTGTGAGAACACATTGTGAACTTATCCATGGGGTGAGTTCCTGGAAATGGAATTGTAGAATCAGAGTGATTAAGTTATTTAAAATTGAGTGTTAACCTAATTGTTCTTTGAAAAGCTGGCAGCTTAATTGTTGAGTCAGATTTAGGCATATTCATATATATGTTTACCACATATTTTTATGGCAGGATTTTTAGGGTAAAGAAAGAGCCTTAAAAGAAGCTGTGTGCAGGCACACATCTGTAATCCCAGCAGCTCATGAGTTCCACCAGGTTTGGCTGTTCAGGGAGATCCTCAGCAAGACCCTGTCTTAAAATAAAAATGGGACTGGGGGTGTGCCTTAGCATTTGTGTGCCTTCCTAGTATGTATGAGGCCCCAACACCATAAAACAACAATAATAAAAAAGAGCCTTAAAATTACAAGAGAAATTATGTATCATCTTTGAGTTATATTTTAAAAATTTGAAAACTACCTGAGGCATAGTAAGCCATATTTTCTGATAATGATTTTTGTAGGCTTAAATCTGTTGTTTCATATCGTGAAACCTGAAAATTTTTTTTATCGCATATTTATATTTTGAACCCTTTTTATAACATACACAGTATTTATAAATTTTTCTTTTTGGTTAACTGGTTCAAATGAAATTTTTTTTTTCTTAGGGCTGAGGACCGAACTCGGGGCCTTGCGCATGCTAGGCAAGCGCTCTGCCACTGAGCTAAATCCCCAACCCCTCAAATAAAATTTTTAAGACAGAAGGACAGAGAGAGAGAGAGAGAGAGAGAAAGAGAATCAATTTTATTTAGTTTTTCATGTGGCTTTTGTTGCTCTGTGACTGTTGTGAACGTCCACAAGAGTCGTTATGAACTAAAGATCATTAAGTCCTTACGTTGTTTAAGGACTTGTATCATAAGGACTGTTCTGGTTTGCTTGTCATCACTGGTATTAATAATGATTTGGCAGTTTATACACTGAATAGTTTTTGCTTTTAGTGTTGTTAACCTCATCCCATCCCCCCCGCCACTATACTGGGGATTGAACCCAAGGGTTCTCTACTACTGAGTGGCACTCCCCAGCCCTGTGTTTTTTATTTTGAGACAGGGTTTCATTATGTTGCCCATTGTGTGCCAAGTATGAACCAGCTCTTGGCATATATACAATATGAATATAAGAATAAGATGTATCTGGGTTTTTGGTTGTATTTTTTTTTTTAGCTCTTTTTAGAATAGAATGCCCATGCTATGGTAAAATAGAAGTCTTGCCATTATTAGTAATCATTTGAGGGGCAGTGATATAGTCTGGAAAGTGCACATTGGGAACTGTTTTGACAGGACACCAGCTATGTGTGGCCAGGAAGTGTCACTGATTGAAAGAAGTTTGTCTCTGACACTAATTCGTGTACTGCCTTTTGCAGTTGGCTGTGTTGCATTTTTTTTCCAGCGTTGAAGGTGTTGTTCAAATTTTAGTGACGTCAAATATGGCCCTCATGCATGTTTTTAGCATGCTCTATGAAAAACTGTGGAATCTAGGAGAGAGGAAAGTGCTTGCTTTTGAAGTATAGAAAGAAAGAATGTTTCTATAAGTTTACGTAAGTTGTATATTTCAGTGTTATGATATCTTGAGAGCTAGAAGCTTATAATTTATTGTTTTATTTTTTATTTCTTTTAAGAAAGGGAGAGGGGTGGAGAGGAAGAGAGAGTGAGAAAGAGAATCAATTTTATTTATGCTTTTTTCATCTGGGTTTTATTTTCACAACACTTAGTTGTGTATGTGGTGCTGGGGTTTGAACCCGGGTCCTGGCACATGTCAGGAACTGCTCTAACCACTGAGGAAATGTCCAGCCTGCTTGTAATTTAAATAGCAATTAAATGTTGAGAAGAAAGTATCTCAGTATCCCAAGATTAAGAAGACTCATAAAATAATGAGTTTCTGGAAAGTTGATGATTTTCCTTAATTTAATGAAGAATTAAATTAATGTTATATTTTAAAATTATATCCAAATGCTGTTACAGAATTTGAAGAAATTCTTTTGTGATCTAAGTCTGGGCAGAATGATTAAAAAAAAATTCATATACCACTTTCCCCCTAAGGTGAATAGTCAAGATTTTCACCTTTTAACCATAATACATACTAAAAATAATCTTTGACAAGAAACATACCTAAAATGTTTTTTGGTTCATGTTTTATCCATTAATCGAGTATTTAATAGACATAAGGTACATACTGACATTGTTTTCCAGTTTGTAGCTAGATTTAAAAGAACTATACAGTTAGGGAAATTAATCTGATATTGAATCCTTGTGTCAGCAATAGAGGTGACTATATAATAGATTACTGTGTTGAAAGGTTGCCAGATAGCCTCTAATATGAAACTGTTAATTTTGTTTTTAGTATTTTGAAAGCTGTGATGAATCTTTTCGAATATTTACTTTGAAATTGGCGAGTCCAGCCGTTAAGTGGTCAAGAGGGGCCAAAAATTATAGAAAATTCATTCATTCATTGAAGCAAAGTACCTACTTCCTAGATGTATCCTTTATTAGGTTATATAGAGTAAGAAACTTAAATTCGGGGGCTGAAGCGGTGGCTCGGCAGTTACGGTGCTTGCCCAGCATCCGAGAGTACACGGTCTGAACCCTAGCACCACGTGTACAACAAAGTGTCGGGCCACGAAGATCACGTGAAAAACTAAATAAAAATGGCTTCTGTCTTTCTTTCTCTCTCTCTCTCACTGTACTTTTTCTTTAAAAAAAAGAAAGAAAGAAAAAAACAAACTTAAATTCTGTGGTTTTTGATTTCCTCAATTTCAGAATCGGTATAGTGGTAAGTAAATGTGATTGCATGGTAATTTACTTTATTTCATTTAATCTTAGCAACTGCTTTGTGAGGTTATATGGTGGTGTTCCTTTTTACATTTGTAGGAAGAAAAATTTGTGCCCAAACTAATCACAGTATTAATTAATTAACCATAGTTAGAATTTGAATTGAAGTCAACTCCCACGGTTCCTTACGCTTGGTAGCATATCACTTTAAATATATTAAAAGTCTTTATTTTAAAATTCAGTCTCACACAGTTATTATCTTATAATATTAAGAGATTCATAATGAAAGTTTATGTTCTTATTTTCAGAAAAACCTATGTAAGTTAATGTGCATATTGTATTTTCACTTAATTTACACTCATAAAGTTCTTATCCTTTGATTTTTTTTTTTAATGGAATCATATGGAAGCATTACGGCGTAAGCCTTGGCAAGAGAATATCAATAGTAAAACAGTTAACTTTGTGAACTGCTAATTGTGCTTATAAAATAACTTTCTTAAGGACTACTTTTGTTTATAAGTAATTAAAGCACACCACAGTGATTAGAAGTTATATAGCCGTGTTTGATTTTGTTTGTGGTTTCGACTTTCGGTTTCAGAAATTGATGAATTTATAGTGGGTTCTTTTTCCACTTAGGGTTTCAGATAATTGTGCCTAAACTTTGGGTTGTTGATGAATCCTTATCAGGAGATTTACAGTAATTTCTGAAAAATACTGTAGTGATACTTAGTTGTTTCATATTGTAGTACAGTTAAAACTTTAAAAATAGAATTGTAAACCACATTAATAACCACTCTCATTAACTTTTTTGAAAATCTTGATTTTGAGATGCCATGCCATTTTTCAAAATATGACATTGTTAAAAAAAAAACCAACACAAAATATGACATTGTTCTTGCCATTCGTTGACAGACCCCTTATCCCTCTGGACAGAATGCAGGTCCAACCACGTTGGTATACCCTCAAGCCCCTCAGACAATGAATTCACAGCCTCAAACCCGTTCTCCGGTAAGTAAATAAAAGCTTGTTCTAAATAATACTTTACACCTAAGTATGTGTGTGTAGTAGCCTGGGTTCTTTCAGCAAATATTTTTCCTGAATTTTGGACGTTTGTTCCATAGTTGATTTATTATTGTTATTGGCTAGCATTGCATTTTCAGACCTTACCTATAAGAATAATTTGAATTTATTAAGGAAAAAAAAGTAGAGCTTTATCATGTTTTGCTTCTCTGTGACATGATTCTTTAAAGTCTGATTGCATTCAAGTTTACTTCATTTTAGCTGTTCATGTGTGAGTTGTACTGTTCAAAATTCAGAAGAATAAAGTATAATGATTTTTTTTAAAAGCAATCTGAATTTTACTAATTAGAGTCAAATTCTGGTGGTTTATGAAATAAGATTTCTGAGTCATTGTCACTGTATCAGTTCTAATCGTTTTATAGTGTGGACATGTGCATGACATACACCAAGGGGTGTGTATTCATTTCTTCAGTCGGTAGATAAATCATCATACAAATGCAAATGCTTTCATCCTCTTCGTTCATCCTTCACCTGAATTGCAACAAGTACTGCAAGGACTGAGAACTGACTCAGGGTTCACCCTTCTGTCTCACAGAAAGTCCGCGGTGGCTTCGGCTGTGCATCCTTAGAACCTCGTCTCCGGCCCTGCATGGTGTGCTTTGGCTAGAGGCGTTTCTGTAACAGCTCTCATCATTTCTCACATCGCTCTTTCTACCTCAGCTCTGTGTATTCTTCTGAATACAGGGATCTTTTTATTCCCCACCTTTGCTTTTTTGCCTGGAATAACAGGAATCTTCATTGCATTAGCTCCTGTTTCATTTGGTTATATGCATGAATTTCAGATTGTTGAAATGTACAAAGACTTGCTCAAAGACCTAGGACAGCATAGACTGCACCAAAATGTAATCTCTTTCTTACCCTCTTCCTGTCTTTTCCCTGTGGCCCTCTTTTCCAATACCTATTCTTAGATCCTGGTTCTCCCCACTGGGTGGAGGAACCATTCTAAAGAGGTGGGACTTTTGTCCTAGTTGCCTGTTGCTTGTCTTTTTTTGCTGGAATGGTTCAACACGATGTCTGATGCAAGTTTTGTTCTGAGAGTGGTTTGGGGATGTGGACACTTGACTATTTGGAGTGGGCCTGAGGTCTCATCAGCTCAATTTAGATAGGCCCTGGTTTTAATCATTAAGTGTGGAACATTATGGTAAGCTCTGATTGCAAAGAATTCTATGGACCTCTTACCCTTCCCCCTTTTTCTAATTATTGGAAAAAAAAAGAATTAAATTTACATGGTTAGAATTGGCGCAAAACCTGACTGAAGAGCTGCATCTCTAAACCAGTTTTTTTGACAGCCCAGCAGAACAGTGCCAATACATTGCACAGACAACTGGAAGAGGAGGAAGGTTTTGGAACAGACTCCCGTTTACAGGTCCTTGGCTGGAAGAGGCTGGATAAAATACTGCATTGTAAGCAATATAACAAACTGTACTTCTTGCAGGCAGTGGTGCCTCCGGCACTCATTATTTTTGACCACATCCACTTATTGGCTGATGAACAGAAATGCATTGATTGCTTCCTCTCTGAAAATCTCACCTAGCATGGCAGTTTTTGCCAGGCATAGTGGGGAAAAGTATAACAAATTGGGTGGGTCTCCTCTATTGGTAATTACACAGGAATAATTTGGGGCTTAGATTTTTATTTTAAACTTGAAGTGGGATATTCCTTTCGGATAAATTTGAATTTAAAATATAAAATTCAAGGCTTCTTCCCCCCCTTTCCATTTGATAATTGAATATCAAGGGGGAAATTGTTCATAGTGGTCAGCCATTTTTCTGTGGTCATAAACTCTTCAGAGACTATCCTTTGTGCGGTTTTTGTTTTTGTTTTTTTTTTTTGCCATCTGCTCTGCTAGTGACCATTACCACCCCCATTACTAAAACCTACATTTAAAACATTCCATTACATACCCCAAAACAAGTGCAAGACTAGTAAAACCTCGACTATTCTTGCTTATTGTTTTGGGTTCGATATTCTTTATTTCATTTCTGTTGGTGCTGGGAGGGTGAAGTTTGGATATGAAATTTGGCAGTATGCATTTTCTGTTTACATCTCAAGTTACCATAGTCTAGTCTCATCCATCCCACCCACAACTGTCCAAACTGGTAAGGAGGGGAGAGGTCAGGTGTTGCACTAGGAAGGATACTTCCTGTGGCTTTGTACATCAGCTAAGGCTTTCTCCATTCTGTTTCTGCATTAATACGCCATTGGCAATTAATTGCACAGTTTAGGCTTTTCTGATTTTTTTTCCTTGGACAGCTGCCTTTGCAATCCAGCTGGCTTCAGATAGCCTCCTCTTCTTCTTCAGATTCTTTGTGCCTGTATTTCCACTTGATGCTTAGTATCTTAGTTAAGTTCATAATGTGGGAAGTCTTATTAAAAATTTAAAAATACTAATAAGTTACCTTTCTGTTTCATTTATTTATTCTCGAACTCTTAAAAGTTTATTTTTAAATAGTCTGTTAAGAATAGTGAAGTTCTTGATAGCTTAATTGGGTGAGGGGGGAATAGTTTGGCTTTTGCAATAACCTGTAACCATTGGTTATTTTATATTTTGTGGTACAAAGCACCAAAGTTGCATCTTTGTTACATTGGCCATGCAGTTACGGACTGTTCACAGAGGGTGAATGAGTGGGTGGGTGGGTGGGTGGCATTAACATTGGTTCCAAGTTCACATAAAGCTGTTTTCCTTTATGCCAACAATCTTCACCATCTTAAAGACTCCTCTTAAAAGAAAAGGAAAAAGAAAATAATTTTCCTTTTAAAATATGAGCCAGCAGCGACTACAGTTTGTTCTGTTGCTTACAGCTACCCAAAGCATTAAGACTGTTGTCATTGCAAATGAGAAATTCAGTAGCCAATGGTGACTAGTGCAAAATAGACTAGGTGCTTTCCCACTGCTTCAAGTTGTGATTTTGTTTTTTGTTTTTGTTTTTTTTTTACATATATGTATAATTTTTATAAGGTAGCCTTCTTGTTCATAGAAAATTCTCTGTTGACTAGAACATTCCAAATATATAAAGTTTCAGCTTTTGTATTAGAGCTTTGGAATTGGGACCTTTCTGTGGAACAGTGATAAGACAGGTACTGTTGTACTCAGGTTACTTTTTTAACATGACCCTTCTTTTCCATTTTCTTCAAAAACTATGTAAAAGCATCTCAACTTCACCCCATACCTTCATATCACATGGGTGGTATTGCTTATTCTTGAAACTTAATCTCTATAGTAGAGATCTGTTCTGTTTTCTTCTCATAATTGCAAAACGAAAAGTAAAAGTCATCAATTTCTTTGAAGAGAATATTTTCCACAAAAACCACAGCTGCTAATTATCATCATTCTCAAAAACTGTATTACAGTGGTTAGGCAATTATTATGGCCAGCCTAATATCTCTAAGCTACAATTCATTAAGATACCTTTTATTACTTAAACAATAATTGGTTTTTTTAGCTTCTGATGTGAATTCTTGACAAATATTTTTAGTGGTTTCCTACATTTTGGCCATGTTGTCTGGTATAATTTGTTGAATTTTTGTGTGTGATACATTGGTAGTTGGGAAATAATTCTGAATCTTTTGCAAAATTCTTTTGCACATAATTTAAATTCTGAGCATGAAGGATTATTTCTTAATCTTCAGTCTAATTCATCTATAAACTCACAAGAGCATTCTCTATAGGAAGTGAAACAGCTAAAGATACGTATTTCATGTCTTTAAATGTGTTAAGTAAAAACTCTGTGGTTTGCACTAAGCTCTTTCTAAATATTTTCACGATTAAAGAGGGTGGTTAACATCATATTTAATGCATTAATAGCTAGTTTAAGGCTGTACATGCCCTGGTGTTTTTTTCCTGTCCTTTTTAATTAAATCATCATAGAAGCCAAATTTTGCTCCAATGGATTATTTGATCTTAGAGATTTGGCATTTGAAATTTTCATGAATGTTAAAGCTTTTCTTCCATTCTAACTTAGAGAAAGCTTTAGAATATGTGTTATCAGCTTTGAAGCAATGTATGATTCAAATGAGTTGTGTTTCTTTTTCCTTTTTTTCTTATAATAAATAGTAATAGGTGCATATGTATAATTGCTGTTGTCTACAAATAATAGTGATAGATTTGATTTGTCCTCTGAAGCCCATAAACAGCACTGTTTTGGTTAATCATGTTGGAGATTGGTGTTCTTTATTAGCTGTTCACTATGATATGCCTGGTATTAAATTTCACTAGTTAAGTGCATTTAGAAATACGTTTTTTCATAAAATTTTATGCTTTAACTCCATGAAATAAAAGAAAGATAGAAACTTCAAATTCATGCTTAAGATACCTCATTTACTTTAGTAAATTTGCAGTCAGTCCTATTACACTCTTTATTTCCTGCCAGACATTATAATGATTCTCCTGGCTATTTCTTAAAATGTAAACGTTCTCATATCATCCAGCTGTATAAGTTACATACGGCATACTTGATTTTCATGTTTGCCTTAATATAATCACTTATTGTCTCAGCTTTTCATCTGCCTTATTTTAGGGTTTTGTTTATTTAAAGTATTCCTTCCAGAGAGCACTCTGGGTACCTAACATCTTAGCTGTTTTTCCTCCCAGCTGATAAATGACAAACTATCTTAACCTGTTGAATCATAGTACCTGTCTGTCACTGTCCTGCAGCAAAGCTTTGATTGTTCTATGTGTGTTTTTTTTTTTTTCTTGTGGGTTCTTTTCTTTTGGCATATTGTGTGACATTTTGGTTTTTGTTGTGGTGTTTCTGACTCTTTGTGCCTTTCCTTTTGTGTTTGTTTTCCCTCCTTTTCTCAGTTTGCAGCGGGGCCTCGACCTGCCCATCATCAGGTACTGTAACCTTGCCCCTTCACTATCATCCTTAACTAATAGTTGGGAGCTTCAGTAGCTTCTGACTCTTAGAATGCTGCCACCCATGGAACCATCCAAATTACTATTTTCGGGAATAACTTCTCTCTGATATAATTCAGTTTTTGGGTCCTTCACTAATTTCATTGCATTTTGTTATTAACAAACTCTTTTACTTCTGTTCACAGCAAATTTTATAATGCTCTGGTCTTTTTTTTCATTCCAAAAAGATTGATTTGAATTTATACAATCTTGAAAAGTACAGATATATTAAGCCTTCACAGATTTTGTTGATCTCTATGTTGTTTAAATTTAACTAAATGGAGAAGGCAACATTCTAAGGGTTTCTGTTAACATTCTGATGTAACTTGTTTGATGTGTATAAAATAGCATTAGTATTTCTAAAACCACTATTAATATCAATTACTAACTTAGACCTTATGACAAATTGATTAACAATAACATACATTCATTTACCGTATAAAAGTATCTTTATTTCTAGCATAGGAAATAGATACCTTATTTAATTTTAATATATTTAGCCTGCTGATTTTTTAAAAATGAATTTATTGTAGGTTTTAAAATTTGAAAAATGTGCATGTTAATCATGTAAAGTTGGCAGTATGTGGGAAACAAAGACTTTCACCACCCCCGCCAGCTTTTATGGAATATTGTGAAACTTTTTCTCCTGGTGTAATGTAAGAAGTCTAGGTTTAGATTGTTGTCAGATCCGTGTTTGTATCATCAGCTCCTCTGTGTGTGTAACCAGCTGTATTAAGCAAATGTTTTTCTGAGCCTGAGCTTCAGTTTCCTCAAATGTAAAACAGAATAAAACAGAGAAATATACCATACCCTCTATGTTAGAGATTATATATGTAAAGTGTCTGACACAAAATAAATAAGTCAATAAATGATAGCTATTTTTAGTATTACTTTAATGCAACGTAGTACTGTTAAGAAATAAGGGAAATATTACCAGTATTTACTAATGTCATTTTTAGAATTTGTATTTCTAACTAAATGGATTTTGATTGATTGAAGGCATTCAATAGAAGGGTCTATTTCTTAAAGCATAGGTCCTTCCAATTTGGAGAATATAAAGGCCCTCCATATTCTGAGGTGTTAAAAGGAATGCTAACCCTTAAATGAAATTGATGGCTATGTGGAGTTCATAAAAAAAACTTCGGTGTATTTTAGCATTAAATGACAGTATTGTTTTAAGGTGCTTTAAGAATTTGGACTTGGGGCTGGGCATGGTAGTGCTTTCCTTTAATCCTAGTGACTGGGTAGACTGAGGGAGGAGGATTGCAAGTTTGAGGCCAGCCTCAGAAACCTAGCAAGGCCCCAAGCTGCTTAGTAAGACCCTTTCTCAAAATGAGAATTGGACTTGGGAAGGGATGTGGTTCACCTGGGTTCAATTCCTAGTGCCAATGAGAAGAAAAATAGTTTGGACTTTGGCACTAACTAAACCTAGGTTTGATTCTTATTTATTTATTTATTTGGTACTAGCAATTGAGCCCAGGGGCACTTTACCACTAAGCTACATCCTGTCCTTTTTATTTTTTATTTTGAGGCATGGTCTCAGTAAGTTGTTGAGGCTGGCTTTGAATTTCAGGTCCTCCTGATGACTCCTTGTTATTAACTGAGTGTTCCTGGTTAAGTTATTTACTATTCCCACAGCTTCAGTTTTCTCCTTAGTAAAATGGAAATAGTAATACCATCTCAAGACTAAGATGAAGAATAAATGAGCTAGGTTTGGTGGCACACTCCTGTAATCCCAGTAGTTGGGAGGCTGAGGCAGGAGGATGGCAAGTTCAAAGCCAGCCTCAGCAACTTAGTGAGGGTCTAAGCAACTTAGAGAGACCCTGTCTCAAAAAGTAAAAAGAGCTGGTGGGACGTGACACATTGGTCAAGCACCCAGATTTCAATTTCCTATACAGAAAAGAATGAATGAGATAATGCAAATATGATAATTAGCAGAGTAAGAATCCAGGACATATAGTTACTATTATTCTAGAAAAGTTAGTCCCTTAGGTGGAAAGATAATATTTTAATTTTTTAAAAAATTTAGTCAAGACTACAGAGGAAAGCTTGAAATTTTAATCCCTGTCAAGCCAGTCAAGCCAAATTCTCCTAAGAGAGAAACCTGGGAGATTGTGTTCAGGAACCAGAGTGAAGGAAATGCTTTAATCTGTCAGTTAAATGGAGAGAAAGAATTAGGGAGAAAGGTTTTATTAACTCCTTGATGTAAGGCATAGTTTAGTTTCATGGTTCACATGTTTGCTTTTTAAACCTTAGTTTCTCTCAAAAATGATTTCAGACCTCTTAAGACGGACCATTAATAGAAGGAATGAATACTGCCTGTGGTGCTGTTTCTTTTGGGGATTGTCTTCAGTGTATACTGTTAGAATGCTGGGTAGATTTTGAAGCCCCATCCATAATACGGAATACCTGGATCCGTCTTACATGAGTAGTTAGTTTTTTGGACTGCTGATTTGTTTTTAAGCTCTTGTTGAATATGATAGAAACTTAAAAGCCTAGTGCTTCTGCTACTTGTGTTCAGTAACAGTGATCCTAAAATCAGGATGTTGTATTTATAAAACAGTCAACTTTGTGAAATTTTTTTCTTAACTTTCTTCTTAGCGTTGAAGTCATTTCATAATAGGTTGTCTTTTGTTCCAACAGTCAAGGAAAACTTTGAAATATCTTTGTGGAGCTGGAGTGATGGCTCAGCAGTAGAGATCTTCCCTGGCATGCACAAGGACCTGGGTTCGATCTCTAGCACCACATAGATAATAACTAAGTGTTGGAGAAACAGAAATGACATGAAAAAATAAATAAATAAAATTTATTCTCCCTTTCTCTCTTTCTACTCTTTCTCTTAAAAAAAAATCTTTGTGGCATAAAAATTGATTTCAGAGCACATTTTTTTTAAAATTTTTTTATTTTTGAGCAACCTTACAAGATTTTAACAAAACAATATAAAATGTGTATAAGATGTGTATATATTCTGGACATTGCAGCTGTCCCCAGGAGTGCCCCCCCCAATTACCCTCCCTTATCCCTCCCTTCCCCTTCCCGTTATAACTCTAAAAATAGTATTAAATTGTAAAGCATTACATCTTATCAGAGCACATTTTTAATATGTAACATGATTCAGGAAGGTGTTGGCAGATTGGCTTTAACTTACAGGATGATGCTTTTGAAATTTCAGCTTGATTTGATTATTAAAAGTAGAGATATATATTCATAGTGTATTTGTTATTTATTCATTAGCAGAAAAAATAATTACTTTTTTACAGTAGTTTTTGGTGATGAGATCCTGAGTTGTGGCATACATCTAGTATTATTTTTGAATATGATAACATTCAGTTAGCGGCAGCTTTTTCTCTGGTAGTTTTTTTTTCTAAATAGCAATTTAATTTTTTTTCGTTGTACCACAGAGAATTAAATGAGTAAGGAAGTCTCTACCCTTGGCTTAACAGTAGAGTTACCTTTGGAGCATTAGAGAAGAGAGACATGGGGTTGAAATGACGTACTACCTTCCAGGAGAAACCCGACCCAGTGTTGTACATGGTATAGTGTCAACTGTTAGGAAGAGTTTGTCATCCTGAATGCATAGGAAGTGTGGGGCCATAATCAGTTCATTCATGATGGAAAAAGTGTAGGTTGATATGGGTAGATAATCAGTTATGAAAAACTGTTCTGTAAATTGCAGTTTATTAGAAACCTTTGATTTCTAAATGCCAGTCAATTCTCTAGTGACAATGAAAAAACAGAAAAGGCCTGCATCCGTTTGCTGGTCCCTGTATGGACCCATTTAAGAATCACTAGATGAATCTGTATTTCGGAGCATCTTCTCTTCACATCTGAAGCTGGGTAGAGAGAGATCTAAGCCCCGAGAGTTCACCTGAGAAGGGGGTGCTCAACATAGACATGATGCACAGATTTATGTAATGAAAGCTATGCAGTGCAACACAAAATACATAAAATACAAGTACGTTATTAAAGGTAAAACATCTGTTTTCTAGGGTATTTTGGATTTTTTATAATTTAAAACTACAAGTTGAGTTGAAGTCACACAAATGGACTTCAGCCAATGGCTGTTTGTTTTGACCAGATAGAATTAAATCAGGAATTAGAAATAGCCTTAAATGAGTGAATTTTAGATTTCTCATTTCTTTTTTATTTTATCAGTGGCTTCCTTTGTGATCACTTACATATTTCATAGTTTGATCTTAGTGTTTTCTGAAAAGAATTTGATTGTAGATATTTTCTATGATTTTGTTTTTTAAAAAAGAGAGGGACAGCGAGAGAGAGAAAGACAGAATCAATTTTATTTAGTTTTTCATGGACCTTCATTACTCACACACTTCATTGTGTTCATGGTGCTGGGATTTGAACCTGCCCCCTGGCGCATGCAAGGCAAGCGCTGTAACCGCTGAGCCACCGCTCCAGCCCTATGATTGTTTTAAAGTCCAGAAGCAAATATAATATTTTTTTGTGGATGCTTAGCAATAATTTATTCTATAGTCATTGCAGAGAAAAATATTATTTAGGTTGACTCTTTGAAAATAATTGCATGTGAAACAAACAGTTTCCAGTGTAATTTAGAATGCGTGTGTGTTTTTTCTATGTAATACAGAGTTGTCTGAACTGAAGCAGATCATATGATTTTAAATGGTCAAACTTTTCTTTGTTCTTAATAAAGCCAAGGAACTGCTAAAGGATGTTTTTTGGATCTACATTTGTTTATAAGAGCTGTAACATATTTGAGAGGCTATAGTTCTTTTTGAGTCTGTGGGAGTCGGAATACCATGACCCATTTAGGATTATGTCAGCCATATCTTCCTGGTACCATTAGTTTTTAGTTTTTGCAGGGATTCTTTAAATTACCAAAGTTTCTTTTTCTTTCTTTTTTTTTTTTTTTATTAAAGAGAGAGAATCAATTTTACTTATTTTTTTATCTGGCCTTTGTTTCTCTGACACTTAGTTGTGTATGTGGTGCTGGGGTTTAAGCCCTGGTCCTGTTGTATGCCAGGCAAGTGCTCCAGACACTGAGCCCCATTCCAGCCCCTTTATTACAATTTTTCTATTCTTTCATGTATTATTACCTGAAGTGCTTTTGGAATTAGTTTTCTTCAAAGATAAAACAGAAAATGCTGAGATATTTTATTTGCAGAACAGTTAGCTTTTAGAAGTATGTTGGTTCCTTTTACACTGATGTTTGATAATCACAAGGTAATTAGAGACTGAAAGAATAGAAAGTTCACCCAGAATTAAAACAAGCCATTGGTATGATTTATATCCTGACTTGTGTTATTTATTTCAAGTGTTGCATTATTGAAATTTGTGTAGCTGTACTTTAAAGGCACTTATGTTCCTGTCCTTATTTTACTTTTGAGTTTCACTATGGAGATCAAGTGTTGGTTATATATAATGACTAAGTGTTCTTTTCATTATGAGAAAGACCAGGAAATTGGTATCTAAATATTGTCCTAGATCAAATTTGTAACTTGTAGTGTTCACAAATGGTGAATAATATAATGTATTCCAAGCAATTAGATTTTAGCATAAAGAAACAACAAACTTCATAAAGTTTAACAGTATGTGTCACCAACGAATATATTACCTGGTGGCAAGCATTGAAATACCATTTTTTTCTTGTTGCAGTTTGTTTTATTTTGTAAAACAAAAACCAATTTAAAAAAAAAAAACACCTTTTCTCTCCCAACAGTTACTGACTTACAGTTGTTTTTTCATTACAATCCCTAAAGGCTTTTCTACTGAAAACAGTGGTATTGTAGTCTTGGTTGGGATATATTTGTGTTGCTATAGGCAGTCTTATTGATTTCGAAAGTGAATAATTGAAGGCTGTGGCTTTCCTCTGCAGTCCCCCCTGGCATATCCCAGTTTAGTGGATGTGAATAGGAAGTACAACAGAACTAGCATCTCAACTATCTTCGGACCAGAACTCAGAGCCTTATAAAGGACAGTGATTGGCACTTTTATCTGGGGTCTTCTTTACAAGGAATTGCAGAGTGGGGCACATGAAGAGTGGAGAAAATGCCTGAGTGGAATAAGCAAAATGGACTCAGACTTGTGCTTCAGTTGTGTATTTGCAAAATGGACAGTATGCTCATAAATGATATATTATAAATGATGTGATATGATGTAATAAAATTAAATAGTCCTGGGACTGGAGTGGTAGCTCAGGGGTTACGGTCATGCGCGAGGATGCAGGTTCAAACCCCAGCACCACGTGCACAACAAAGTGTTGGAGCAACAAAAGCCACATGAAAAACTAAATAAAAATAAATGCTCTCTTTCTCTCTCACTGTCCTTTTCTCTTTTTCCAAATAAATCAATAAATAGCCTATTTTCTGTTGGTGTTTTGGGGATTAAAGTACCTGGTTTGGCATGCCTTTTCCAAACTATATTTTAAATATGAAGTGTTGAGCAAGGATGCTCACTTCCTAGACTTTTTCTTATGAGCTGATATGACTGAATACCCCTTTTTCCTGATAGAATTCTTAGGGTATTTTTCTTTCCCTTTGATATACTCCTCCAGGGCAGCTAACTACATGTAGTTATTGAGCTCTTGAATTGTAGGTAATTAATTTTAAGTCATCGAATATGGCTAGTGAGAATCACACTAGAGAACTCTGCTTTAGGCCTTCTATCTTCTGGTTGTTGGTGAAACCAATTTAGGTTTCACCTATATTATATAATATTGACCAGGGAACTAGAGAAAAAGATTAGAATGGAATGGCCTTCATGATAATTTGTGAAACAGGTGAATATCATGATAATTTGTGAAACAGGTGAATATCATGATAATTTGTGAAACAGGTGACTATCAGGTTGATACCAGAGTGACATCCCATTATGTGGACTTTTAACTGATTGTCCCTTTTTAACTTGTAAGAGAATCTTAGCACTGTCATTCAAGTGCATTTTAGAGTTTTAAAAACCTATTCGCCAAGGAGTTGAGGATTTAACTCAGTGGCAGAGCTCATGCCCAGCATGTGCAAGGCCCTGAGTTTGGACCTCAGCCCTTTAAAAACAAAAATAAAAAAAAAACCTTAATTGAAAATCTTATTGCTTATCCTTTCATTAGGCTGAACCATATACTCCATAAACCTAGAAACTTCATGAAGCATATTTTTGATATTTTTTATTGCTTTGCAAATCTGTAATAAGTACTGAGACTCCCCCCACCCCAGAGGGGAAGAACTGTTGTGATTGGATGGGATTTTTCTAGTTGCTGAAGATGAGTAGAGGTTTTCAAAGAATTTGTCATTATGTAATTTGTTAGAGATATGTTTGTTTTTTTTATTCTTTCAGTAAGCAAAGTCATGAAAAATGATACATTGTATTTACCATCATCTTTTTTTTCCTTCCCCCAAAGAGAGGGGGACAGAGAGAATCAATTTTAACCCAGTTTTTCATGTGGCCTCTGTTGCTCCAACATTTCGTCGTGTATGTGGTGTTGGGGTTCAGACCTGTGTACTCACACATACCAGGCAAGCGCTACAACTGTTGAGCCACTGCTCCAGTCCCCACCAGCATCTTGTGAAAGGATTTATACTAATGTCTTAGGCCAAAGAAGCTTTGGGTAGTGGTGGAAGTTGCTGCATTTTTAGATCTCTCTGATTTTTGGAGTATTTCTGGCAAATTAAGCAGTCAGGAGTGCCCTGGCTTCAGCCTCTGTTTTCAGTGTATCCTAGCTCTTTGGTTCTGCCCCCAGTAGTACCTCAGATGATT
>PVKS010005856.1:69498-82532 GCA_004027875.1 Aplodontia rufa
TGCGAGGACCTGGATTCAAATCCCAGCACAACTAAGTATCGGAGAAACAAAGGCCAGATGAAAAAATAAATTTGATTTTCTCTTTTTCTCCCAACCCACCCCACCCACTCTTAAAAGAGAGAGAGAGAAAGAAAGCGAGAAACAAGTTTTTATTTGGTTTTTCACGTGGCTTTCGTTGCTCTGAGACTTCGCTGTGTACATGGTGCTGGGGTTTGAACTTGCGTACTCACGAATGCCAGGCAAGTACCATAACCGCTATGCCACCACTCCAGCCCTCCCTCTTTTTGTCTTTAAAAAAAAAAAAAAAAAGACATGGAAATTAAGAAGCCAGGCTTGGGGGCTGGTTCAGTGGCTTGGCGGTTACAGCGCTTGCCTGGCATGTGCAAGTACGTGAGTTCGAATCCCAGTACCACATACACAACCAAGTCTCTGAGCAATGAAAGCCACACGAAAAACTGAATGAAGATTATTTTTCTCTTTCTTGCTCTCTCTCTCTCTCTCTGTGTCCCTCTTTCTAAAAAAGAGAGAGAGAGAGAGAGAGAAGAAGAAGAAGAAGAAGAAGAAGAAGAGCCAGGCATGCCTGTAATCGCAATGACTCAGGAGGCAAGAGGATCACAAGTTCCAAGCCAGCTTCAACAGCTCAACAAGACCCTTTTTCAAAATAATAAGGGCTAGAGATGTTTCTCAGTGCTTGAATGCCCCGGGTTCAATGCCCAGAGCCAAACAAACAAACAAACCCCAGAAAACAAAAAACAAGGAACTTAAAGCACACTGAACTGACGTTTAGGAGATGAGTCTTTCCTTGTGCATGTTTCTCTCTCCTTCATGTTCTTATGGTCATGTAATTTGATATTGTATGGTATAATTGTAATCTTACAAAAATCCATTGTCTGAACTGATGGACTGAATTTGCCAGATAAATGCTTCAAAGGAACAAAATGCAAGGATCCCTGTATAAGTTTCAAAACAAAACTGTAAGAGTAGATACGGAAGTGCAGAGCCTAGCTTATTGCCAAGTTATGTGTAAAGAGCTGTGTTATAAATGACTAACTCAGTAGTAGTCTGTGGTAAAATGTAATTGGCAAGAGTTGCTATGATTCTTGGTTTCATTAATAATTGCGTTTGGCACTACTAAGAAAAGTAATGTTGCGTTTTCATTTAGCAACAAATCATTTTTCTTTCCTCTGCTCCCCTTTACCTTTTTTTGTGCTAAGGATTGAACTTCAGACCTTCGGCGTGCTAGGAAAATGCTCCCCTACTTCTTCATCTCTAGTCTAGCAGATACATTTTGAGTGAGTGCCAAGTACATCCTGGTCAGACCTTACCTGGATGTTATGTTTGGTGTTCTATTTAGTGAGACATTGATCATGGTACCAAATTGAGAGAACAGAGTAAGCTGGTCATGGAGTTCAAAGTCAGGTTGGAAGGGAGTACGAAGGATGTGATTCAGTTAAAAAAAGAGAAGTGGTGTGAAAGTCTACAGCGATGACAGACTTTGGATAACTTGGAGATACGATACTTTCAGAGAAAGATTTGAGTTCATTGTGGTTTTAGAGATAGACATGGAGTGAGTGGGTACATGATATAGACAGAAAAGTTTGGAGCCAGTAAGAAGAAAGACCTTTGCTGTTTCAGAATCACCCTTTACTACGAAATGGACCTGTGACTTGAGTTGCTAAAGTTTCTGACCCAAAGTTACATGTTGTAAAAGACTTTGGAGCTTTAGGTAGATGATTAGACTAGATGGCCTGTGTTGTCCTTCCAACTGTATTTGTCTCTTTATCTGATTTTTCACTCAGCTGAAAAGGAAAAGAATTCAGAAGGATTGTAAACAATTAAGAAAAACTCATTTGTATATTCCTTTTAATAATCTGTGAGTTACTGTCATGCCCATCCATCTAAGAATCTGAATTTCTTGTCGTACTGTTAAAACAATCTAATTCTTCATTTGCCATTGAATGGTTAGGAATGGGTACAGAAATAAGAATCTCTTTATTCTTTGTATTTCCAACTGGTGTATAACGTTTTCTAGACTTCTACATATTGAGATTGTGTGTGTGTGTGTGCACGCGCGTGTGCACATGCTTGCTTCATTTTTTCTTTAAAAAAAAAGCACAGTAAGCAAGAGAGAGTCAATTTTTATTGAGTTTTTCACATGGCTTTTGTTGCTCTGATACTTACATGGGTGCTGGGGTTTGAACCCATGTGCTTGTGCATGTCGGGCAAGCGCTGTAACTGTAGAGCCACCACTCCAGCTCCGAGAGAGAGAGAGAGAGAGAGAGAGAGAATCAATTTTATTTAGTTTTTCACCTGGTTTTCGTTGCTCTGACACTTCATTGTATATGTGGTGCCGGGATTTGAACCTGTGTCCTTGTGCATGCCAATCAAGCACCATAACCACTGAGCCACCGCTCAGGCCCTTGCTTCACTTTTAAGAGGAAAAAGTGAGCTCCAGATAGACTTATTCTTGGGAAAATGGAATATAGTGTGGCTGAACAAAAATAGATGTATGTGGGGAGAGAGAAGGAAAGTGCCTGGGAGAGAAATTGTCCAGATTATATTGTCATGTTGTATATTGTGTGCATGTACAGTTATGTAACAGATCCCATCAGTGTGTGCCACTATAGTACGCCAATAAAAATGTGGACAAAAATAATAAAGATAAAAATGTGTAATAAATGGTGTACCAAAGACATAAAACATAAGAACAAATTTCGATTACCTTTTTTCTTCTTTTAAAGAGAGGACGGTGAGAGAGAAAGACAATCAATTTTATTTAGTAGTTTTTCATTGTTCATATACTTCGTTGTGTAGGTGTGTAGGAAAATGCTCCCCTACTTCTTCATCTCTAGTCTAGCAGATACATTTTGAGTGAGTGCCAAGTACATCCTGGTCAGACCTTACCTGGATGTTATGTTTGGTGTTCTATTTAGTGAGACATTGATCATGGTACCAAATGGTACCAAAGCAAGCATGCTGGGGTTTGAACCTGTGTCCTTGCGCATGCCAGGCAAGTGCCGTAACTGCCGAGCCACCGATCCAGCTCCCAAGTTTCAGTTACTTTAAAAGAGAGAATCTGAGTCTTCTAGGTAGAAGAAAATTATTTTTCATGAATGGTAGACAGGAGTTTTCAAAGAATTTGATAGACCAGGAGTCTGTTATGATTGAGGGATATACCAGCTTGTTAGTATAATTGTTTGAAGGTCCCACCACATCCCTTTGTCATTGGTAGAGAAAAAGATTTCTTTAGGCTGACCACACTTGCTTGAAAATATAGTAACATTCAGTTTCATGAGAATGTTTTTACATTTAAAAGTATTTACATTTAAAAGTACAGACCTAGAGGCTAAAGGTATAGTTCAGTGCTGGAGCACTTGCCTGTCATGTGGAAGTTCCTGGGTTCCATCCCCAGGTGCAAGAAAGGAAAAGAAAAAAGTATATGTCTAAAATTTTCCACATATATCTAGTGGGGTGTTAATAATAGTACTTGCCTCGTAGCTAGTGTGTACATGTAGAGTGTTACTGTTGTCACTTAAAGTGCCTGTATACATTTCCACATAGCTTCAAAGCTGAGATCTTGTTGGGTGCCATGGTACACTGTAATTCTAGCAGCTCTGGAAGGTGAGGCAAGAGGATTGCAAGTTCAAAGCCATCCTTAGTAATTTAGTGAGGGTCCTAAGGAACTTAGTGAGACCCTGACTTCAAAATTTTAAAAATGGGCTAGAGATGTGGCTCAGTGATTAAGTGCCCTTGGGTCCTATCTCCAGTATCCCCCCACCAAGCTAAATCTTATTGAATAACTATTACTGTATGTCAGTATAACCACGGATTTTTTTGTTTTATTGGTTCACCTGTGTGTTGCTATTAGGGGTATCTTTAGAGATGCTTTTTGTTTGAAAATAGTTTTTATGCTATTTTGAAATTCCCTTGAAAAAGATGTAATCTCAGTTATCCTGGACAAACTGGTTGAGAATGTCATTGGAATAGTTGGAAAGTAGTGATAAGAAAAGTCTCCTCTAAGATGAGAAAATTTTACCCCCATCTATTTTCCTTGCTCTCTGTAAGTGAATGGGTTAGTTTCTTCTCGTCTCCTCTTGCCACTCCACAAAACCATGTCTCTTCAGGCAGTTTTATGAGTGCTTTAACATAATTTGGTATTAATATAACCAAAGTGGATTATCACCTTTCTGATACTCTTCTTGTTTTGGCTCCCCTCTAAAGTTGATAGAAAAGGATCATAATATGAATCTTTTTATACACTGTGTGTGTGTGTGTAATAGTAAGTTGAGCAGATGAATGGGTCTCCTCTCCCTGAGGCCTGGAACATTTTTATGGCTCCTGATATATTAGCCATGTTATAAAAATGCTGAAGTTCATCCAGGAATAGTGTTGATAGTTCACATACATTTATATAGAATAGATTGCATCTGCTGTGCAATTGAAAGAAGTGCAGTCCGGTAATGGGAGGTTTATTACTTCAGTGTCCCTGTTTGCAGCCAACAAAAATTGTGCCTGTCACTACAGCTGTCAGTGGAGATAACTAGGAGACTGTGCACTTGTGGTCCATCCTGGTTCCTGGGATATCAGTTTTGCCTCTTGTGCTCTCTTTGCATCTCCCTCACCTGTTCTTTGTGGTCACCCCCGTTGGATTCCCCCATTCACTCCATTCTCCTGTAATATCTTTCTGTTTATTGCTTTTCTCCCTTAAACTCTTAGGGCTTTCTTTGCCCTGGGGGAGGTATGAAGGTTGAATGGGGATGAGCATTGGGTACTAGATCACCACTTTCCCACTTTAGCACAAGATGAATTGTTGTTTATACATTTAGATTATCTTGGTGCTTAAGAGTACAACAAAATAAGACCTGAGTAGGCCAACAGACCCAAGTTTGGCTTCGTTTGGACAATGACTCAAGTCTGGAATTATGAAACAATTTAGAGATCTTAGACCTAGATAGCATTTTAAGTTCATTATTATAGCTCTCCAATTAGGTCTACACCTGGCCTGTTGCATGCCTGATTAATTAGTTGAAAGGAGCAAGTTTCTGTCATGTAGAGTCTGATATATATTGAAACGTTTAGTTATTTTAGGACTTTTTACAAACTCCTAAATAAGAAATAGGACTTTTATTATTAAATCTTACCTCTATTCAAGATGGAGAATAAATCGTAGAGAAGCTAAGTAATGCCAAATCATAAAATAGGCATCTATGAGAGCCTAAAATAGGAATCAGTAGTCCCAACTGTAGCTTTGTCACCAAGCAATCTGCTTTTCTTTATCTTTTTTTTTTTAAAGGATGATACACTATTAGATTTCCTTTTTTTGGGGGGGTGGTCACTGGATTTATTTGCATTCGATTAAATGTGATTGAAGCTTTGACTGCACATCTGCTTCAGTTCTCAGGTGGAGAATTATTTCAATTTTCTGGTCTCCTTTCTTCTCCTGTTATTACTAAGTAGAAAGGGTTTTGTTTTTTGTTTTTGAGCTGCATGCTGTGTCCTGCCCCTTCCTACTGATCCGTGAGCTTTTCCATTGGCTTTCTTTCTGTTTCCTGCTGCTTTCTTGCTTCATAATTGAAGGGAGGATTCAGACCCATTCAGGTAACAAACTAATAGTTCTGCATGGCCTCTTTATTACTCTGATTGAGATTGATTGTTTGCTGATGAATAAATATATTCATGTTGGAAATATGCTATTGGTCTAAGTTTCACAGCTTTTAAGCTTGCAGTGAGAACCATGAATAAGTACAGGTAGTAGTTTCTGTTGGAGAGATCCGAATTCTGCTCATTCTAGACCATTCTCAGGACTTTCTAGATTCTCCACTTCCATTACAAACTGTTCTAGAAAGCAGAATTGGGTTCAGTTCGGAATGGTGGTGTGCCACCCTTTTCAGAAGGCTTAGTTTAGCATATGACAACCGTGTAGATCATTTTTAATTTTGCTTAGGAAGTGGAATAATTTTTAAGTTTAGGGCTCTGAATGTAGCTCTGAGGTAAAACACCTTGCATGTGTGAGGCCCTAAATCTGATTTGTAGCACATGGCAGGTGGTGAACTCTAAAAAACTTTTATGTTTAGAGAGACTTCTTGTTCTTCTAAATGTTTTATAAAACTTTGTGTGATTTTTTTTTTTAGGGGACTACTTTTAATTTTTAATGAGTTGATTATGAGCCACCTATATGAAAGAGAGTGCATGATTTTATACAACAGCAAACTTTCAGAGGAACTTCAGCTATCCTTTGGGTATATTTATTTTAAGATTACATTGTTCTAGTAATTTAAAAGGTAGTAATTAATTTAAAAGGTAATAATTATGCTGCAAGACTTCATTTCAAAACAGCTGAGGCTTAAAAGTTGAGACGATCCCATTGTTTTCAGATGTGTGCAGACATTGATCAGAACTTTACTTAATATGAAGTATATTTTGTGAACCCATTCATTAGGCAATTTACTTTTCATGTATATTATATTTCTAATTCAAGTTGAGCAGATTATTAGTGAAAAAAGCCGCAAACTCAAGATAGTAAGGTGTATATATATTCCCCTCCATTAAAAAAAAAATCTTTCTCCCCTTCCCAGTTTTTCCAGAGGCCTCAAATTCAGCCTCCTCGAGCCACCATCCCAAACAGCAGTCCTTCCATTCGTCCTGGTGCACAGACACCTACTGCAGTGTACCAGACCAATCAGCACATCATGATGGTTAACCATCTGCCCATGCCGTACCCAGTACCCCAGGGTCCTCAGTACTGTATACCACAGGTAAAGTATCTCTCATGCCCAGGTGGGCCTGCAATAAAGTGGGAAGAGGCTACCAGGGAGGTTGGGTGATAGCATTGGTTTTTGGTAATTTGTGAATTTTCTTGTTAGTTATGGAGGTCTAGCCATTTGTTATTTTACATAAATTAATAAGGAGATATTTAAATATCTTTATACTAAAAACTGTGTGTGTGTGTTTACTAAAAAGTTCCTGAGATGATGGAGAAATTTATCTCCTAGCTTTCTGTTTCCCACAACCAACTTGTGCTTTTCCTGTGATTTCTCTTAATGTCTTGAAAGCTAATAGCCAGAAATCATTTTATAGTGAGCTCTAATGGCTACCCGTGTGATTTGCTGGATAGCTTGACCTAAGGCTTTCTTTTTTCTTCATCCTCTTTGCATCTGGATGGCATGCAAGCATTTTGAGTGTGATTAACCACTCACACCTTCACCTCATTTAAATGATCTTTCTCACACATAAAGAATACTTTGTTTTTCCATAGTAAGCTACCTTCATATTATGTATAAATGTCTATACTTTTTCTCTTCTAGTACCGTCATAGTGGCCCTCCTTATGTTGGGCCCCCTCAACAATATCCAGTTCAGCCACCAGGGCCAGGTCCTTTTTATCCTGGACCAGGACCTGGGGACTTCCCTAATGCTTATGGTAAGTAGGAAAAGAAATTCACCAGCTTCTGCTAGTGTGTTGTATTCATTTTATTATTTGGCATGTCATTTTAGGCTTGAAGTTTACTGGTTGCAGGATTTTAAAATATAATCTTGCAAACTATTATGTCTTAAAAGCTACTTTTTAAGAGAGTGGCTTATAAGGGAAGTACTATTATAGGAATATATTTAACTCATGACACCTTCTGAAGGCGCTTGCAATTCTGGTGGAATGAGCCCATGTTTCAGAGTTCTGACATCTGCTACCAATTCATTGTTACCTAGATTTCCTGATGGCATAAATATATTTTATTTCCTTTCTTTGATTTCTTTTTCTCTAGGGCCCACCTTATACCTGACCGAATTTGTTAATGTCTGTCTCTCCTACTGGGATGTAATATCCAGAAGGGCAGGGATTTTGGGTTGTTTTAGTCACTACTGTATCCCCAGGTCCTAGGACAGTAACTGGTAGGCACTTGTAGAGTATACATGGGTCGACTGAATACAATTCAGTAAACTTGTGATTCACTATCTGCAAAATTGGGATATGATCTGTGTTTGAGGATTGGTTTGAATGAAAATGCTTTGAAAAATTAAAGGTGTTTTTAATATAGAGAAGATGCAAAGCATAGAATACATGGCATTCAAGCCAATACTGAACCAACAAGTATTGAAAAGTACTTAATATTTTGAACAGATTTTTACTGTATTTGACATTTAATTCCATAGAATTATGAGGGATGTACTCAGTGAAAACAAGAAAAATTAAGCATGAACGTTAAATATATATTGATCCCCCCCCCAACAAAGTGAAGATGTTAAAATTTTAACCAGCTTAAGATGAAAATCTATCCACCAGCCACCTTAGAAGTGGGTAGCTTATCCTCTAGATTTAAACACTGTTTCCCTAGTTTAGTTAATATTAGGAAGATGATCTTAAAATAGATTTTTTTCATTCAGTGTGTTGGCACACACCTGTAATCCCAGTGACTCATGCTCCTGAGGCAGGAAGATCGTAAGTTCAAGGCAGCCTGAACAACTTCCTAAGACCCTCTCTGAAAATGTTAAAAGGGCTGGGCATAGTGCTCCTGGGTTCAATTCCTAGTTCCTAATAGGAAAAAAAAATTCCATTGTGAAAAAAATTAAGTTAATGATAAAAATTAAAATTATAGAGAATACATAAGGTTGAAAGTCATTTTCTCTTCATTTCCACCCATAAAGAAATAACATTTAACAGATTTATAATTTTCCATTTTTCTCAAATCTGCATATAACTGTTTGTAATATCCTAAAACTTTCTGGAGATTTCCTTACCTCTGCAGCTCACAGAATATTCACAAACATGTGCCATTTTATTACCTATAGGATCTTGTTTTTAGAATGAGTTATAGTTTATTTAATCCTATACTGATGGAAGCACTGATTATTTTTACCATTTGAGCAGATATTTTAGCTTTAAGGTTAGGTACTAGTTTAAGGCTTTTATCATGTAATAAGAGATTCTGATCCAGTTGTTTCTATCAGTTACATGTTCTTCAGCTGTAACATTTTGGGGCAGCTGTTCTGATCTTGGCAGTCCAGAATCCATGAATGGTCCACTTCCTGTTCCTTCTTTATGGAATCTCTCCTCCTTTTATCTTTTTTTTTTTTTTAAGAGAGAGAGAGAATCACTTTTATTTAGTTTTTCATGTGGCTTTCGTTGCTCTGACACTTCGTTTTGTATGTGGTGCTGGGGTTTGACCCTGTGTCCTCGTGCATGGCAGGGAAGCGCTCTAACCGCTGAGCCACCGGGATAGGATCATAGTTCTCTTGTAGGAGTCCTCTATTCAATGGAAGAAAACCATCCTCTGGCAGAACCTTCTTGTTCTTCTGGCTATGAATTGGTCTTTTTTTCCAGAGTTCCTTTTCTCTTAATTTCTAGCTTTATAGTTTACTGCTGCATAGTACCATTTTATTCCTATATGTAGTGAGGTCTTGAAATGATTCTCAAAGAATATCCTTGCCTTCACTAATCTCTGTAATCGTGATCCTGGAATTCTCTTGGTAAACTGTAATTCTTGGGGTGTTTGTATAGTTTTGAGACAAATGAACAATGATAATATTTGCTCACTGTAAACTTTTCAGTTTTTCTCCTGCTGTTTGTTTGTTTCTTTTTAAAGGGAGAGAGACAGTGAGAAAGAGAAAGACAGAATTAATATAATTTAGTTTTTCATGTGGCTTTCGTTGCTCAGGCACTTCACTGTGTATGTGGTTCTGAGGTTTGAACCTGTGTACTTGCGCATGCCAGGCAAGCACCATAACTGCTGAGCATCAGCTCTGCTGATGTTTCTTAAATTTGAGACCTCTTGTATCATAAAAATACCTAATGGAGACTGGAAATATTTCTAGGCCAATCCTAGCATGTTATGTCCCAAAGATGGAAAATGTAGATTCATGGACAAAGGAACCGCGGGGCGGGGGGTATGGTTAGTAGTTTCAGTAATGTTGGTAAAGGGAGAGGAAAATAACTAAAGAAGAATGTAGCATAAAGTTCCTGTTTACCCTTGCTTCAGACCAGTTTATTTCACTTTTTTTCTAGTTTTCTGTGATGTTCCATGGTTCTGGCATCTTTTCCCTCTTTTCCTGAACCTTGATGGGGTTTCGGTATTTCATTGTGCTCAAGAGTCAGTGTATTGGGGTTGTAGCTCAGTGGCAGAGTGCTTTTCTAGCACATGGTGAGGTGTTGTGTTCGATCCTTAGCACTGCATTAAAAAAATAATTAAAATTTAAAATTAATTTTAAAAAAGTAAAGGAAGTTATTGCCACTGTGGTATGTGGAAATGGGGGAACACTGGCATCTCAAATTGAATTTGATTAGTACTCCTGAAGAGGTAATTCCATATTTGATGATATGGGTATATACTTGTATTTGGTAATGTGGGTGTATACTGACTTTTTTTTCTGAGTATATTATGGGATAAATTAATTTTTGTGTCAACCTGGACATTGAAACCATGATTTTTATCTTTTTTTGTATGGAAAATTCAAAGTTCCAGATGTATTTTAGAAGACCTGCAATATGTAAAACATTGTGTTAGGTAGTTTGTAATATGCAGATGGTCAGATATTTCCCTGCCTTAGTAGATCTTATCATACATTTGTTTGATATTTATGCTTGGGGTTTTACCAGTGAGAAGAAGTCTCAGCATTGGCTTCACTAGCAGTTCCCAGATCTTTAAATACTATAGGAAATAAAGTGAATCAATAGCAAAATAAATGAGGAAACTCACAGGACTTCTATATTTTTATTTTTTGCCTCTGATTATAGTTGACAGTATTCTGATCTAATCAAACCTACTTCATTCCATGCATAAGAAACCTGAAGTCCAGAGACAGGAAATAACTTTATTAACTGATAAATAGTATGCAAAAATTATTGACATTCGGGGTTTGTGTGGGTGTGGGGAGGTGCTGGGGATCACATCCAGAGGCATGAACATGTCACATTTTTAATAGAATTTAAAAATATTTTAACTGGGCATGGTGGTGCGTGAAGTTCAGAGCCAGCCTCAGCAATTTAGGAAAGCCTTAAGTCACTCAGCAAGACCCTGTCTCAAAAATAAATAAATAGGGGCTGGAGCAGTGGCTCAGCAGTTACAGTGCTTGCCTGTCATGTGGGAGTACGTGAGTTCGAACCCCAGCACCACCTATACAACAAAGTGTCAGAGCAGTGAAAGCCAAATGAAAAACTAAATAAAATTGATTCTATTTCTTTCTTTCTTTCCCTCCCTCCCCCACCCCTTTTAAAAAAAATAGGTAGCTGGGGATGAGAGTCCATGGTTAAAGTGCCCCTGGATTCAATTTCTGGTACTCTCCCCCCAATTTTCTTTTTAACAATGTTCCTGACTATAAAAACTTTTATAAAAGAAAGTGTTGTTTGGTAGGGTAGTTTCTTCTTCTCCTAGTCCCCATACTTGGAGAAAAATACTTCATCTTCTACCATTTTAACCACCCCTGTATTTGTCAGTTTATTCTGCAGCTGTTTGTTAGGTGTGTGTGATACATCATATGTCAGCCTTTTTGCCAATTTGTTGACTCAAAAATGCTTCATTAGAAGAATGTGACTTTTTTTTTAAGGAAACAGTTCACCTTTGGGATCTTATTTCACCTACTTTGAAAAATATGGCAAGGTGAGCAGATTGTTTGCTTATCTAGCTGAATTTGAATCCAGTTTTAGGGGTTTATTTTTCTAACTTTAGTAGCTAATGATATAATAGGGGAGCACAGAATTGGTAATTTAAGCTTAACTGTGAGTAGTTTACCTATTGGTAGTGGATGTGTGTGTAGGGTATTTCATTGTTTTTGTCTGTCTGTCTACCTTGAATTTATCTGAAATCCTAATCTTGCCCTGTGCCTCTTCAGTCTTTTCCAAATGTGATTCTCTCAGCTTGGTTCATGTCTTCAGGGTCTTGGTACTGCAAATCATAGTGCTTCCAAGGAATTTTCACCTGAAGATAATTGCGATGGTAGTAAGAATGTTGATAGAAATGATAATGCTAACACGGTCAACTTTATTTTTTTGTTTGTGTGTAACATGGACTTTACCTGTACCTTCATACACGTTTATTTTCTTGTTATCCATGTTTCTGCAGTAGACCAATCCTTTTGTGCATATTAGGTCCCATCCAGTACCCATTTAAAGTTATCACTCTTCTGTTCCTCTTTTCCCCACCTTGTTACTTTTTAAACTTCTTCCCATAGATTAGTCCCATTAACATAGGGTATGTTGGGGCTGGAGCGGTGGCTCAGCAGTTACAGTGCTTGCCTGGCATGTGCAAGTACTCGAGTTCAAACCCCAGCACCACGTACCCAACAAAGTCTTGGAGCAACGAAGGCCACATGAAAAGGAATAAAATTGATTCTGTCTTTCTCTCTCTTTCTTAGTGTCCCTCTCTCTTTGAAAAAAAAAATCGGGTATGTTTTTCATTCCAGTATTTAATTTTTACTCTTTTGGATGCCTATCCTCCTCCTTCAACTATTTAGCCCTGTTTTTCCGTTTATCTTCCACAACAATGCTTGTAAGAAAAACATTTCTCTATCGTCACTGCTTTCATTTTCTTTTGTCGCTTTGACTACTGAATCTGCCCACACCAGACTGCACCCTCACATTTCTATACCCAAACACTGTTTGTTGGGATCACGGGTGATTTCTATGTTTAACATTTCTGAGTTGCCCTTTTAATACTCCCTCATTCTTGAACAGTTTTTTTTTTTTTTTTTCACTTCATCCACTGCCTTGGTTTTCCTTTCCATCCTCTGCTGGGTTTTCTTTCTTGCTTTCACCTCTAATAATGGTACCAGAGAGTGAACCCAGAGTCTCTTAGCTATTGAGCCGCGTCCCCAGACCCTTTTTACTTTTTTTTTTTTCCCCCTTTTTTACTTTTTAGTTTGAGTTGGGCTCACTAAGTTGCTGAGGCTGGCTTTGAACTCATGATCCTCTTGGCCTTAGGCTCCCAAGTTGCTGGGATTGCAGGCGTGCACCACCATGCCTGGCTTCTGCTTTTTTTTTTTTTTTAATCTATATTCATTTCATGAACTATCAAGTCTCATAATTTAGAAGTTATCCACATTCTACCA
>PVKS010005857.1:0-55359 GCA_004027875.1 Aplodontia rufa
TAGAGGAATTTTAGAAGGTCCCCCAAGTTATTAGTACTCCTTTATGAAGGAATAAGCTTTAATGAGGGGCTGTGGGTATCTCATAGATATGGCCATCAAAAGCTCACATCCCTGGGGACTGGAGCAGTGGCTCAGTGTTTTTGGCGCTTGCCTGGCAAGCATGAGGACCTGGGTTCAAACCCCAGCACCACGTACACAAGTAAGTGTTGGAGCAACTAAAGCCATGTGAAAAACTAAATAAAGTTGTTTCTCTCTTTCTTTGTCTCTCTCACTGTCCCTCTCTCTTAAAAAAAAAAAAAAAAGCTCACATACCTCTGGAGAGCATCTAGTTGATGTACTTACTCAGAGAAAGGTTATTGTAAAGACAACTTGTCTTTGGGGCCAGTTACAGAACGAAAAACTGGCATCTATTGATGCATATGGATAGAATAGTCATATATTTATATAGTGTCATCTCTTTTAACTAACCTTCCTCTTCATTTGCCCCATTGATACATGGTAGTATACTGATGGCTGATTATACAATGTAGCCCATGAACTTTAGAGCATTAGAGCAGGATCTTAAGTAATGACCAGAGGAATATTCCTCACATGTTCTTAGCAACAAGAAGAGTATCTGACCAGAGTCCCTTGCTGATGTGCTCCAAAAACCAAACTGCATTTCTGTTGACTTCTTCCAGTGACACTAAGATAGGCTCTACCCAAAGAGATGTAGTCCCCCTCTAATATAGAGCTGTGCTGAATGTGCCTTAGACTATGCAACAGTACCGGATCCTTCCAATCAGCATCCTCCATGTGCTCCTTCTTCGACGGGGACCTTCCTACCCTGACAGCTCTCCAAACCTCTTTCAGCCTCCTCTGCATTTTCTTTTATAGGAGTTTCTAGGAAAATCCCTTATTTTCTTAATCCATGGATGTTTTAATATGTATGAAATTATCATAAGAGGACCACGTTGTTCTCTTCTCCCAAAGTTTAAATCTCATCTTAGCATGAGAAAAGAATAAACATCCTGAAGGTTTGAGACCTTGAATCGGACGCAGTAACTGATGTTTCTGGGCTGAGCTTTTTCATGACAGAATAAGAGAATGTTATGAGAAAGGATACATTAAGCCAGGTAAAGAGTTGATTCCATGCTTTTCTTTTAAGATCTAGAAGTTGGGAAGAAGGCAGTGAGGAGAGGCGAAATAGCACTGTTGTCCAGGAAAGTGGTGGTCGGTGTCCCAACTCTGACACAGCCGATGACAGCAGTACAAGCTGGAGGGGCTGTCCTTAGCAACAGTAGCACAATGATGTTCTGGGACCAGTTCTTATGCACTGTATTGGTATTGTCCTCGATGCCTCACCAGTATTTCTGACTCTGGAATGCCATCAGCTTTAAAAATTCCTCCTTTCTTATATAGTTTCAGTATTTCTTCATTTTTTAATAAATAAGAACTCTGTATTAGTCCATGTTTTATAAGAAACAGATAATGCAATTAATAGGATGATTGAAAATGGTTTTAAAAATACTTTCAAAAAAGGGGTGGTGAGCAGTGTTCAGAGAAGACTACAAAGAGTTGGGCAATCACATGGCAGCTAGCAATCGTGGTGGGTCAATAGGCTTTCTACCTCTCAGGAACCCAGGGCTGTCACTAGAACTCATATGCAGCTGTAGCATATGGCTACTGCAAGGAACCTGTTCTCTGATGGAGGAATATGGGCATGGACAATCCTTAGCACAGCAGAGAGGGAGCTCAGGCAAAAAAAGATCCAGCCTTTCTCCTCTCATCATCCTCTTTCTACTGGCTCCTTCCATTGGTTGCACCCAACTCAGTGATTCTGTTGATGCCAAAAATGAAGACCAGCATCCCAAGACATCAGAAGGGTGGAAATGATAGAGGATGTGTATGGAAGAAGAAAGCTATGCAATAATTGACAGAAAGAGTGACAAATGATATTGCCTTTTGTTTTAACTTAATTTAAAATATAAGCCTATTTTCTTTAACATACCTACAAGCAGAATCTCCTAATAGCATTGTTCTGATTAGTTTATTGTAATACAATTTTTTTAAGTTATGCATATTTATGCCAAAGAATTCAAGTTAGTGGGGTGATTGCTTCATCCTTAATGTGAAAAGGTATTTTCTCTGGATAGAATTCTTCATTGACGTTTGTGTAGCATGTTAAAGAGGTCATTCCCCTTGTCTTCTGGACTGCATTATTACTGAGAAGTTAGCCAAATCATTCATATTGTTATTACCCTGTTTGCAAGATGTCTTTCCTCCTCCTAGTTGCTTTTAAGATACTTAGTTAATATTTGGGTTTTCATCATTTAACTAAATTGAGTTTTTTTGTTTATCCTGCTTGGTTTTCACCGTATATTACTGTCTGTCCCTTCTTTCCTAGATGAAAAACCTGTATTACCTGTTGTCAGTAGCTAACCATTCATATCTCTGTTTTTACATTAGTTTTGGTATTAAAAGTGTTTTTGGTTGAAAGCAAACAAGCAACCCAAGTTAACTTTCCTTGCCAGAAATGGAATATCCATATGCAATTTTCTTTGTTATAATACAACTTTTCATAAATCTTAGGAACTATTTCAATACTGTTTTCAAAAAAATATTCTCTTCAATCTAGAATTTCATTTTATCAGATTTTAAAAACCACATTTATTTAAATCCTTTTGTGAACTCTAAGCTTTGTCATTGATATGACAATAGACATATTATGTGATGAATAGATGATATTCATTTAATTAGCATTGCTAGATAATGCATTTCCACACCTGGAGTTGGCTATCGTTGCTCTACTTTGACTAATGCATATGTGTATACATATTTACATATATTTATACAAAGTTATACATATATTTATATATTATTTATTTCTTAATAAAATCATTTTAGATTCTAAAACAGTCATTTATGATCAAAAGGCTGTAGAATATTTTTATTAATTTGGGGTGAAATTTACTAAATCACTGTTTATAATTTTTTAAATTATATCACTTGATTTCCTGTGTATAGAATCAAGTAATCAGCAGGAAATGGTGTTTTAAATTTCTTATTTCAAATTTTAATATCTCTCATTTAATTTGTTTAGTGGAGTCTGGTTATACCTCTAGAACTTGATAAGCCAAATAAATGGAAAGGGACATTATATCTCCATGTTGGAATGCTACCAAAATTTCTCTGTTAAGAATAATGCACACTTACAGCTAGTGGCACACACCTTTAATCCCATTGGCTCTGGAGGTCTAGCAGGAAGATTTCAAGTTAAAAGTTGCCCCCACAATTTATTGATCTCCTGTCTCAAAATAAACAATAAAAAGGGTTGAGGATTTAGCTTAGTGGTTAAGCACCACTGGGTTCAAACCCAAGTCCCCCCATCAAAAAAAAAAATTGAATGATGCATGTTGTAGAGGTATTATTTTCTTTTATTCAGTTATGTTTTCTTTAGTTTGCAATTAAGAATGACATTTGAGTATCATGAAAACCTTACACTCATTTTGGAAACTAATTTATGGTTATTTTGTTTATTTAATTTTATTAAAATTCTTTACTGAAGCTTGATCATCTCAAACCATCCTTTTATCTTGGCAAAAAGAAAATAAACATGTTCATTTCAATATTTTCCTTCAATTTGATTCTGAATTATTTTGATAACTTTTAATTTATTAAACCTCCTTTTCTATTCAGAGGGGAAAGTGTTTTTTGCTTCTGTGTTTTGTGTGATATTTTGTTTGGGTTTTAGCACTAATGTTAGTTTCAGCAAAAGAATAAAGAAACTCTGTTATCTATGTGTGGCACAGGAAACCAGAAAAACTGCAAGTAGAAACATGTCATCCTGTTTCACACATGTGATAAAAACAAAAATTATAGCTGTCAATTCTACATGCTGGAAAAGATGTGGAGCCATGGACCATGCTAGTCAGAACATAACTTGGTATCAGCAGCTTGATAGCAATTTAGTAAATTTTATAAGCTTTAAGATGAATATTCCCTACAAGCAATCAATTACACTCTTCAGAATATAACTTATGAGAACATCTTATCTTTTTTTATAAGAAGACTTGTAAAGACATGCTCTTAGAACTATAGTTTCAAAGATAAGTATCAAATATATTTAAATGTCTATCAACAAGAGATGGTAAATCAGTAGTGCCATAGTAATATTTGAAATAAACTGAAACTGAGTATCAACACAGTTAAGTATGAGAAATATAATATGAAACCAAAAGTACATTGCAGAAAGATGAACAGTTTAAAATAACAAGCCACATAAAACATTTAAAATACGCAAAACTATTTTTAGATAAATATGTAATTAATCTATGAAGACATGTTCTAAATCAAGAAAAGATCTTGAAATTTAATGCCTTGTTGAATTTAATATCTTTTAAGCATTTATGGACAAGATTTTCTACTTTGGAGGACTAATATAATAAAAAATATTAATAGATCTCATTTGGAAACATTATTGCATTCTTGCTTTAGATACATTTAAGTGCCAAAACTATTTTAATAATGCTAATGATTTTAATTAATTTGGAATTTTTAAACATTTTGTCAAATTACAGTCATGAAATTGTGCTGACTTTATTTTTTTAAGTACCCAGTACAATCTTATTAACCAAAGTCATCATGATGTATATTAAATATTTGGAAATTATTCTACCTACACAACTGAAACTTTATACTCTTTGACCAACAGCTCCCCTTTATCCTTCACTCCCACAACCCTTGGCAAGTCACCATTCTCTTCTCTGCTTTTGTAAGTTCAATTATTTTAAATTCTACACAGAAGTTAAAGCACACAGTATTTCTCTTTTTCAGGCTTATTTCATTTTCATAACATCCTACACTTTAATCCATACTTTTTCATATGGCAAGATTTCCTTTTTTTTAAAGGATGACTCCTATTCCATTGTACACATGTAAATGTATGTATACATATCATATTTTCTTCATTCGTCCCTGTAACGTAGGTTGTTTCCATACGTTATGTACTGTGAATAACGGTGTAATGAATGGGGGTGCAGATATCTCCTCAAGGTACTGATTCTATTTTCTTTAGGAATATATACAAAAGTGTGATTATCCAATCATATGGCATTGGTAATTTTTTTTAATTTTTTGAAGAACTGCCATACTGTTTCAAATACTGTGGCTATACTGATTCAAGTTTTCATGACTACACGGCTTCCCTTTTCTTCACATCTTTTCCAACAGTTATTAGCTCTTGTCTTTTTGATAAGAGCAATTCTAGCAAGTGTGAGGTGATATCTAATTGAAGTTTTAATTTACATTTCTCTGATGTGTAGAAATGGTGAGCAGCTTTTGGTATGCTTGTTGGCCATTTGTGTGTCTTTTTTTAATAAATGACTTTTTACATCCCTTGCTCATTTTTTGTAGATTTATTTTTATTGTTTTTATTAGTGCATTATACTTACATGTAACAGGGGGTTCATTTTGACATAATCGTGCATGCATGGAATATAATTTTAGTCCCCACTACTTCTTCTTTTCCTCTCCTCCTCCCTCACCCTGTTTCCCTTCCTTTATCCCCCTGTTCTTCCTTCTCATTATTTTTGCAATTTGTACATTATAAGTATACATAATGGTGAAATTCACTGTAGTACATTCATATATGTACTTCGCATCATTTGGTCAATTTATTTCTGCAGTTTCTCCCATTTCACATCCCTTCTCCCTTCCCCTCAATTTCCTCCCTCTAATCCACTGATGTCCTTTCTATTTTCATGGAATCCCTCTGTTTATGCTCCTCATTTCTCTCTAGCTTCTGCATATGATAGAAAACATCCAACCTTTTATTTTCTGAGTCTGTTTTATTTCACTTAGCATGACATTGTCCAGTTCCATCTGCTTACTAGCGAATGCCATCACTTCATTCCTTCATGGCTGAGTAAAACACCATTGAGTCTGTGCTCCACACTGTCTATATACGTTTGACTATTGATGGGGACCTAGGATAGTTCTATAACCTCGATAATGTGAATCGTGCTGCTACAAACATTACTGTGCCTATATCACTGTACTATGCTGATTTTAGTTAGATTTTTTTGAGTGTGAGAAAACAGGATTTATTAAAGAAAGATTCTTATTTAAGAATTAATCTTGAAATGGAGTGGGAGCTTTAGGAGGGAATAAAATTAAAATCAAAACATATTTACAGGGTTAGTTTGCTCTGTTTTTTCAATTAAATTCCTTATTTTATTTTATTATTATTATTTTAATTCATTCAAGGTAGTCTTACATTGCAGTATAAGATTCTGGGGCATATGGTGGTTCCATTTCTAGTTTTCTATTTTCTATATTGCTTTCCAAAGTGACTGTACTAATTTGCTGTTGTTACACTAACAATGCACAAGTGTAACTTTTCACCCATATCCTCCCCAGCATTTATATTCAGCTATTCTGAATGGAGTGAGTTGAGATCTCAAAGTAATTTTAATTTGCAATTTCCTGATTGTCAGGGATGTTGAAGATTTTTCATGTTTTTATATTTCTTCTCTTGAGCAATCTCTTTAATTCCTTTTTCTATTTACTGATTGGGCTATTTGTTTTTATGTGTTTTGTTTTATTTTTGTTGGTCGTTAAGTTTTCTGAGTTCTTTATATATTCTGGATACTAATCCCCTAATGGAGAAGTAGCTGGTTAAAATTTTCTGCAGGATCTCTTTTCACAGTTTTAATTGTTTTCCTTTTCTGTGCAAAAGCTTTTAAACTTGATGATCTCCCACTTATTAGTTCTTGGTTGTGTTTCTTGATCTTTACATGTTATGTTAAGAAGCTGGTGCCTCAGCCCAAAGGTTGGAGCACTGAGCCTTTATTTCTTCTAGACTTGCAAAGTTTCTAGTCTAATTTCTAGACCTTTGGTTCATTTTGAGTGGACTTTTTTTGCAGGGTGAGAGACTGAGATATGGTTTCATTCTTCTGCATGTGGTTAACCAGTTTTCCAAGCACCCTGTGTTTCAAAGGCTGTCTTTTCAGCAACATGTTTTTGGCACCTTTGTAGAATAGCAGATGGCTGTAAATATATGTTTCTCTCTGTTTTCTAATCTGTCACATTGGTCTTTACGTCTGTTTTGATGCCAATGCCATGCTATTTTTTTTGTTACTATAGCTCTGTACTGTAGCTTGAGCTCAGGTTTTGTCATGCCTCCAGCATTGCACTTCTTGCTCAGTATTGCTTTGGCTATTCTGAGTCTTTTATTCTTCCATATGAATTTTAGGACTCTTTTCTCTCATCCTGTAAAGAATGGCATTAATATTTTGATTAGACTTGCATAGAATATGTGTATTGCTTTGGTACTTTTCTAATCACATTATTTGGGGGTATTTTTTCTATAGAATTATTTCATTTATTTGTATATTTTGGGAATTATCCCTTATCAGATATATTACTTTCAAATATATTCACCCATTCGCCAAGTTGTCTCCTCTCTCTATTGTTTCCTTTGGTCTGCAAAATCAGTTAGTTTGATGCAATTCCACTTGTCTATTTTTGCCTGTGATTTTGGTGTCACATCAATAATAGAATAGTTCAGACCACTGTCAAAATATGTTTTCTTCTATTGCCTTCTAGTGTTTTACAGTTTTAGGTCTTATATTTAATAGGTTTTAATCCATTTGAGTTGGATTTTATGTACAGTGGTAGATGTGGATCCAATTTTGTTTTTCTGTTTATGGATATCAAAGTTTCCTAGCACCATTTATTAAATAGACTACATTTTCCTAGTTGTTTCATTGTGGCACTCTTGGAGAAAATCAATTCACAGTACCATATGTGAACTCATTCATACTCTGCTCCACTGGTCTTATGTGTCTACTTTTAAGTCAGTACCATAGTGTTTTGATTATTGTGGTTCTATAGTATATTTTGAAATTATGAAAAGTGGTATCTTTAGCTTTGTTTTTGTAGTTCAATATTGGTTTAGCTATTCAAGGTTTTTGTGATTCCATATTAATTTTTTTACTGGTTCAAAGAAGTTTAAGATATTGAAGGGATTCGTTGCTGCATAGTCATGCATGCATACGTAATGACAAGCTTGTCCAGGATCTACCTCCTTTCACTCACTCACCGATCTAATGTCTCCTCTGTAATTCTCCCATATTACAGATATAAATGACCATACACATATATTTTAATTACTGAAATTTCTAGATTTATATATTATCTGATTATATTTTGGCTTCTCATGGGAGTCAAGTGTACCCTACATAATAAAAGTTTGATAAAAAAATGCCATTGGACTTTTAACAGAGACTGTATAGAGTCTGTAGACTGCTTCAGATAATATGGACATTTCAACAATATTAATGGTTCTAGTCCATGAACGTATGGAGTTTTTTCATTTATTTCTGTTCATCAGTTTCTTTCATCAGTGTTTCATATATTTCAGGGTATAGATGTTTTACTTCCTTTGTTAAACTATTTATAAGTAATTTTTATTTTTGATGCTAGCATAAATGGGATTGTTTTCTTAATTTCATTTTCCAATAGACCATTGTAAACATAAAGAAACAAGTAAAGTTTACATGTGGATTTTGTATCTTACAACTTTACAGATTTATTAGTTCTAAAAATTATTTTGCTAGAGCTTTAAGAGTTTTTTTATATAAGATCATGTCATCTTCAGAGAGAATTTCACTCCTTACTTTCCCATTCAGATGACGTTATTTCCCTCCTCCTCCTCCTCCTCCTCCTCCTCTTTCTTGTTTTGTTTTTCTTGCCTAATTTCCTTGGTTAGAACTTCTACTTACCTTGGATAGAAGTGGTGAGAGTAGACATCTTTGTCATGCCCTTACTCTTAAAAAAGCATCCAGTTGTTCACAAATCTTTGTGATATTTTCTACATGCTTACTAGCCTTCTATTTGCTTATTTGTTTTTTAAAAATAATTTAGAAATATTCCTTCTCATCAGTGCTCCAGTGAGTTTAAGAAGCATTTATTTATTGTTTCCTGAAGTGCAAGTTGGATTTACTTTGAAACTATTGAGTTTAATGCTCTTTTGATGATACTGTTTGAATAATTACCCATTATGGTTTTCTTTAGCTATTTCATTTTTTTCTTTTCTGTAGGTAAATTAAGTAATTTATATTTGCTAAGAAAATCATTTGTTTCATACATATATTAAATCCACTTTCACAAACTTGAGCTGCAGGGTCTTACTTTAATAATGTCCTTATACTCATACTTATTTCCCAAGAGCCATTTCTTACTTCAGATGTGTGTATTCTCCATATTTTACTTTTTGCCAGTGGATAACAGCTTTTTCATTTAGTCTTAGTTCTTCAAATGACAAGTAAATAGATTTATTTTTTTATTTTTCTACTTACCTATTTTCTAATTCATTTTTATTTTATCTTTGCTAAAACATTCCTTCTACTTTTTATAAGTTTTTGCTAATGGCCATTCTAACTGATTGATATAATATGTAATTTATTTTGCATTTTATTTTTTTAAAAGTTCACATTTCTTCATGGCTTCACCTTTATCTCACACATTGGAATATAAGCTCTTTTTGTTGTTATTTTACTTTTAATTAATGCTGTGCTTTCCTTTCAATTTTCACCTTCTTTCTAGATTTTGTAGTTTTAGTAGTTTAATGAATTTTATAGTATATTTAAGGCATGTATCTCATAATTTCAGATACAAAAAGATGGCAAGATGGTTACTACAGGGAATCAAATTACCATACCTTCCGTCTCACAGATAATGAATTCTGTGTATGTGTCTGTATATGTTTGGCAAAATCAGCTAAAATCCACTCATTTAACAAAATTCCAATCCTATATAACATTACTTTTTAATAGAGGGAGGGAAAGAGAGAGAGGAGCAATTTTATTTATTTATTTTTTAATCTGGTCATTGTTTCTCAGACATTTAGTTGTGTATGTGGTGCTGGGGTTCGAACCTGGGTCCTTGCACATGCCAAGCAAGCCCTCCAACTACTGAGCCACTGCTCCAACTCCAATATAATATTATTAAATATAGTCTTCATGTTTCAAATTAGATCACTGTACTTGTTATTTTGTCTAAGGAAGTCATCTGTGCCATTTCCACTTCTTTGAAATGCATTGAGATTTCCTTCATTATTATAAAATTCATCTTTTAGTATTCCAGGGTACTTGAAATGCACTACATTCTTTCCTTCTCTTATTTTTTTTCCCACAAATTGTGTCAGACCACATTATTTAGGTCCTTTTAGGCCATCTCAATTTTTAATTCTTTAGTCTACATGATCTCTTATGGACATAGTTATGATTTGGCATTATATTTATTATGTTGGTTATACTTTAGATACTTATGATTTGACAGTATGTTTATTGAGTTGTCTATGCCCTTTAAGTAGTGTTTATTGCTAAATAAAAGAGGTTTTTTAAAAACAACATAATAAATATTATGATAAGATGAAACAGTGTGAGTACTGCATTTGTTTGTCTTCTATATGTGTTATATTATATTTAAAGAAGATATAAGACTAGAGACTGAAATATTCTCAATATTAACTCTGGTAAAAGTGAGCAGGCTGGTTAAAAAAAATAAGCAACATTTACAATTATGCACATATACATACAACAGTTATGGGTGCTGGATTTGCTCCCACTTGTATAAAGAACTCCGTGCAGGCTAGTAAACACTGTCACTGCTTCAAGGCAGGTTTAGTTGTGGTTATAACTCTGCATAAGCAAACATTAAAAAGTTCATTTCTATTTTGCTACCATATATACAAAATGAAATGAAATGTACGTTGTAAGAGTTATTTTATATTTCCTGTTTGAGCTGTCGTTTGATCTGTGGATGATCATGGCTGCCCGTTTCAAGTACTGCTAGAGTTTCAGCACACTTTTGAGCAATTGATCAGAGAGTGGACTGAGGAGAAAAAGAAAGTGTGAACATCCTGCAGGAGGAAAAGCCCTGAATTCAGAGTGAATAGGGGAGGTTTCTGCTTCATCACCACCACAAACTGAGGAACTTTAAAAAAGCTACAATTCCCCATGTATTTTCTAGTTTCACCATCTTCATAATCAGGGTAATTGCATTTCTCCTACATATCTTCACAGATGGGTTCAGAGACAGAAGAAAGATGAATTTGGACAAATCTGTAGCCAAGAATCTTCTCGATTTCAAATGGTAGGTGATAGTGATACCACCTCCAAAATTCCTCCTTCCGCTCAATCCAACTCCACCCCAACAAAAGTATCATGTGTCTGAGTTTTTAGTTAATTTAATTTGTTTATCTTTTCAAACTGTTTGGAGTATCTCATTAGCATTTTGGTTGTTAGCTCCAAAAGGGGGTTTATATTTTAATGTAAAATGTAAATCATCATGGGATTTCCAATGCATCTCAACAAGGCTATAGTCAGCTCTGCAAGCACACAAGTGTTTAGGCTTTTGGTGATCAGTTTAGAACATGCAACCTTTAAGAGTGAAGATGAAGATAGGTGATGTAGATATTTATTTCAACAAGCCCTCTATTGCCATATACTTTGATAAAGCCTTGCACTATTTTATGGGGAAATTTGCAAAACCAAATAATAACTGTAGTCTACAGCCTCTAAAAGATCCCAGTCTATTCCCATTAACCTCACTATCAGCCTATAATAAGAAACACAGTCATTTAGTGAGTTCATTTGAGACCCAGAAAGAAAACAAAAGTTACCAAAGTAACTTTCATGGTTTTTCACTATCATTAGCCTATTTCAAAATAAATAAGAAACTACCAGAATACGGTGACCCCAATGATAGGACAAGCCTAAGTACTCAGAATAATTTCCTTTAATGACATGGAAAGGTAGCAACTTTACATAGATTTTGTTAAGTACATAGGAATCTGATACAGGAAAAGAAAACTGGCATTAGTCATGGGGAAAGTTCCACTGGGAATGATGAACTTGCTCATGAATTTTTTTGACATATAATTAAAATTATGAGGAAAAGAAAAATGTTTATGTTTGTTATTTGCTTTGTAAAATGCAACAGGCAAAGGAACTATGTCTAAGAGCTGAGTGTCTACATTAAAGTGATTTCCTGTGCATCATATCATAACATATTCTTTTTAATAGAAAATTTCCTACTGAGCATGTAGTTATTGATTTTGTATCCAAGATTTATTTTCAATCTTCATGTCATAAGCAAACAAAAAGTAAATTTTTCTATGCCAAACACCCAGGCATTTCTCTTCTATGCTGAATCTTCATGTAGGTCCCAGAGCTATAATTTAAGACCAGAAGAACCTTTGAATGCAGATACCACATTTTCTGCATCCATTCATCTGTTGACGAACATTTAGTTTGTTCCCACATCTTGGGTAGTGTGACTGGTGCTGTAGTGAGCACTTGAGTGATAATATCTCATTAAGATCCTGATTTCAATTCTTCTGGATATAAATATAAAGCTATGAAATGTTTCATGTGGACTGATGAAACATAACAATTCTGTTTTTAGTTCTCTGAGGCTCCTCCATACTGTTTTCCACAGTGGATTCACCATTTTGCATTCCCACCAACAGTATGCAAGGGTTCCAATTTCTCCCATCACAGAAAGACAAATATGGAATAATTCTGCTTGAATGAAGTATCTAAAGTAGAATGTTGGCTCTAAGCAATGGGGAGGAGGCAGGCAAGATGAAATGGGAATGGAATTGCTAATTAATAGGAATGAAGTTTCAGTAATGGAAGAGAAATAAGTTCTAGAGATCTGTTATACAACATTATGAATATTATAAACAATGCTATATAGTTACAAATCTAAGCCAGGTGCAGTAGTACACACCTGTAATACCAGTGATTTGGGAGACTGAGGCAGGAGGATCACAAGTTCAAAGCCAGCCTGAGTAACATAGCGAGGCCCTATGCAACTTAGCACGACCCAGTTTCAAAATTAAAAAAATAAATAAAAAAAAGGTATAGGGATGTGGCTCAGTGGTTAAGCATCCCTGGATTCAATCCTTGGTTCCTAAAAAAAAAATCTGTTTTGCAAGTGTAGCTCTGACAGAAAGTGCTCTTACCATAATAAAAATTAAAATTAAAATATACTTTTTACAATTGCAAAGTCTTAATTTCCCTTCTTGGGATCACCATGAAGATACCAGAGTCCTCACACAGAAAAAGAATTTTTTAAAAATTTCAGCAAAGTAACACACATGTTTGTCTCTGTCATGCATGTCATGCATGTCATGCATGATGTGTTGAAGTATATAGGCATTGTGAAAAAGCTAAATTTAGATGATCAGTATATGCATCACCTCACATAGTTATCAGTTTGTGGCAACTATCGTTAACATCCATTCTTTTTGCATTTTCAAGAAGATAATATATTGTCATTAACTATGGTCACCCTGCTATAAATAGAACTCTTCAACTTACTTCTTGTGTCTCTCCACCTGAATTTTAATGCTGTGTCCAACATCCCCTCCAACCACCCCATCTTTAGTCTTTCTTTCTATGAAAAGGTCCTTTTAGATCCTGCCTATGAGTAAGATCCTGTGGTTTCTGTCACTCTGCCTGGCTTAGTTCACTTAGCATAATGTCCTCCTGGTTTATTCATGTTGGTTTCTCTTCAGATTGTATAAATCTTCCCCTGCTTATGGTCCTATTCTGAGCGATCACACCATGTGTTCATCAACAGGACAGTTTATAAATATCAATGTTAATTCAGCTACAATGTCTGAGAAGAAGGAGCTAGCTACATCATTCTGGATCTCTGTCAATTACTTTTTTTTTTTCTTTTTTTTTTGCACCGGTGATTAAACCCAGGGGCACTTCCCTACTGAGCCATGCCCTGTCCTCAATTTTATTTTATAAATTTTAAGACAGGGTCTCACTAAGCTGCTTAGGAACTCACTAATTTGCTGAGGCTGTCCTTGAACTTGCAATCCTCCTGCCTTAGCCTCCCAAGATGCTGGGATTACAGGTGAGCACCACCACGCCCAGCTGTCAATTACTATTTAGGAAAATAAATCCCTTCCTATTCCTAGATGCTTCATAAATGTAACCAACTATTGTGAGGCTCCAGTATCCCTGAGCATATGCATGGACTTCATTTACCTCAGCTATCTGACAGAGGCTATGACCTAGGCACTAAAATTGGGTTCTTAATCCTTAGTCACATTAAATCAGCTTTCTGTTTGGGGGTATTTGTCAGATCCTATCTTTTTGTATTTGATTTTTCTATCTTTGTAAGTTTCAATACATGTTGGAATACCATGCAGTGCCACATAATACATATAGTTTATGTATACAATATATACAATTACGCACAATTATACGGAATGGCGTGATATTCCAACACGTGTCCACTTGTCAACTCAGAGTCACTAGAATTTCCATCTCATTTTATTTCTTTGTCTGGAGACTTCAAGTTCCTCTCCTCTAGTTCTCCATAAGACATGTAATAATCTCCTGTGAACTCTGATCACCCCACTGTGCTGTAAAGCACCAGAACTTAATCTTTCTATACAACTGTACTTTGGTGCCTATTATACAACCTCTCTATCTCCCCACTCCCAGCCAAGATGAGATTTTATCTTTTTAAACATGCGTTTGCACACACTCAAGCCTGAGTGTTTCAATAGAACACGGGCAATTCTGTTAACTACCTCCCTGACTTAATCCATAAATAACTAACATGAAAACAAATCATTTTTACATTCAGATGAATTTTTTTCTAACTCCCCTCTTTTCCATTTTTGCTCATGGTTGCTGTTGAACATTACCCTGTCAACTCTTCAAGCATTTGCCTACAAAATATGCTTGGTAAATAATATAGGGAGATTAACTAAATGGCACATAATTACCGCAAATTTAGAGTCCTATAAAAGAATATATTTTATCCATGATTAGAAGGCCTACAGACTTTCCAAATCCATTTTAATATATTTGACAGTAAGCCATAGGAAATTTTAAACAACAGACAACGCTCATTCAGAATTCATAATGTCAGCTCTAGATTACCGTATTATTAAAGACTTCAGAGCATGAAGCCACTAATTTGTTTCCTTTTCCTAAACACACATTCTCTTGCTCGGTACATTGTTGCCACCCACCATCAACAATGACTACGAACTCCCTAAGCTGAAAGCTCCATGGCACTGAAATTTAAGTTGATTTTTATACTTTGCCACTCTAACAAGCTATATCCAGTTCTGGCACAAACTCAAACAAGTCAATTAAAGAAATCAATGGAACAGTACAGAAAACTCTAAATTTTTCTGTTTTATTTATTTATTTATGTTTTTCCCTTTACTTAATTGCTGTAAGGGAAGGCTGCATCCTCAATCTCTGGCAAGGGAAGAGATTCATGCAGTTATCATGTGAACAGTTTTGAAATGTCACTTAAAAATCTTCATCAGTCCACTGCAGAACTGGGATCTGCAAAATGGGAATGGCTTTCTACGAGCAACTGGGAGCCCCATTAGGACCTGCAGTAATTTTCTTTTGATAGGTTATTAGAAGGATCATAACTGATGCAAACAGGTCATCCCTATTCATTCCTTCTCTCCAATATTGTGTGTAAACACTGAAGCAGCAAACGCCACATAGATCCTACAGGTGACATCTTAACATTGGCTATTCTACCAGTAGTTGCAGAAGTAACCATCCATGACTCTCTGGGAAAGCCTTCCTCTGGTCATGGGATTGTGCTCAGTCCCCATTTAGGGCAGGCCAGCCAAGTTGGAGAGTTGGGAGCCCAAGAGCCATCAGCCTTCAACCAATAATAGGAGTCAATGAATCCATCTTCTGTGTTAATGGGTGGTATGATTTAGGGCATGTCTTATACCATTTCCCAAAGGGTTCCTGAAGGGTGAATCCCCAACACTACAGTAACTTGTTCATCAGTGCATCTGCTTATTTTTCCTTTTCGTCTCATTTCCCAGTTCTTACTCATGTTTATTGGATCACTTGCTAAATAACTATCTGCATTCATACACTTGTCTCAGGTCCTCATGCTTGGGGAATGCAATCAAAGGCAGAAACCTAAGGTGAATAAGAACGTGGCTTCTGAAACCAACACTCCAGAGTTCTTTTATCCCCATTGCACTAGCTGTGTGACTATGGAAAACATATTTAGTATGGTTCTGCTGCAATTTGCTCATCTGTTGTGGTCACCACATGGAATGATATGTGCAAAACATGCATAATATTGAAGTTGACACATAGCATATGTGAAAGCCATATTAACTACTATTATTACTCTTACAGTTACAGCGAAGTGTGGAGCTAAGTGTTAGTGGTCAAACAAAGTAATACATTAGTTAAGTAAGGCAAAAATTCTGGTTTCCATTTTCACGTTGCTTATAATCTAGAGGAAAGTTAGGTATAAGAACAAAGAATGACATCAATTATAACGCTACTGGTTACATGTGAAATATAGTTTCCTTTTATGTTCTGCAAATACATGAGTATATTTCTATTTGGCAAACACATGCTCATATCCCAAGGGATAGCTGGGTATAAATATATGATTGTTAGTGTTCAAGTAAAGCAATATGAAATCATTACAAAACTAGTACTTAATAATGATCCTGTTTTAAATTAAATTTAAATTTAATTAAAATGCATATGCCCTGATTAATCAACTTGCATATTTTGTGTGCTGATTTCTCTTAACCCTGTGTTGAAATGATCGTCAGCCCCTATGGAAACTCTATTCATGCCATGGTTCCCCTTTAATCCAGCAAGTAGCAATGCTCCGAAGGAAAAAAATGACATAGTGCCTGTTAGATTAATTGCTACACCAATTCCATTAGAAAGTTTTCATCATTTACCACTGGAAACACTAAAAGGGTGTTCTCAAAGGAGTCCTTCGTGTTATGTCAAAGGACAATATTATTCCAGGATGACCAAAAAAGCTGTGTGTGTAACAGGATTGCTTAAAACAATCCAGATGATGGAGGATCCTGGACCCCAACCCTTTGAAAGTGTCCCCTTTTCTCTATTGGGTAAAAACATGGCTAGTGGAAAAATCTTAATGAGGATACTTTATTTTCCACTGGGCCAGGACCTACTTGACTTCATGCTGACCTCTGCTTGGTTCTGGGATGGAGCCCAGTGTCAGATGCCATGTGGTGCATTCAGCAGGTTGAGAGAAACCTTAGTTCACTGGCCTGAATCCAGAAGACGTCTGACGTTAGCAGCACCAGCCCTAATTAGAGGGGAAGACTGCTTGCTTCCCCTCTGTGCTGTCTCTTTTCTTCTTCCAGTCACCTCAAATAATGATAATATTAATAATAAATGCTAAAAGAAAAAGATAAAGAAAACAAAGGTTTTATGACCCTGGTTCTCATCAACACCTTGGAGCTGAGTGAGATGCATCCAAAAAAAATCAGAGTGTTTGGTCTTTAAGAGACTTTTTCCCCCCAAGCATGTTTATAGACTTAGCATGAGCTCACAGGAGCTACTGGCTTTCTAGATGATCAGTCCCTTTAGTTCCTTTGAAAACATGCATTTGAAGCCTGTCTTCCCTTTGAACATGGAGCACTGATGAAAGAAATTTTGTTGTTGGAAACAGGCAGACCTGCCGTGCTATAACTTGAAAGCCCACCTGCTCTTTAAAGTTGAACCCCCAGCCCAGCCCTCAGGGGGAAAATAAATTAAAAAGAGCAGTTCTGTTCTGCTTTGAGAATAGTCTCAAGTTTCAAGAGTGAGTAATCAGGGAAAATCACAACTCTGCCTTGCTGCGTTTTCCATTTCTGTGTTCTCCTTGGTGAGACCTTGATATTATTCTTTCCTCCTAAGATTATGCAATTCAAAATGTGGGCATTCCCTAAAGGATGCTGTGCCCACAGACCTCTAAACTTGCCATCGTGTGATTGGCTGTGCACTTGTCCATGGGTGATTTTCCCAGTCTGGATAACAAGGTGAATCACCAGGACTTAAGACCTCTCACAAAGTAATTGTTTCTTTTACCTTTTCACAGTATTTCCTGCACAACTCATTTTGAAAAAGAAATAACTCATCTTGAATCCAGCCCAGATAGAATTATTTGGTGCTTACACTCAAACTGCACGTTACTATTTCTACTTACCCTCTTTCAATAATTTTATGGCTATATCCTTTAAAGTCTAAGTCAACTGATTCTTATCTATGGAGTCTGGAATTCCCCCACTAATGTGAGCTTCCCTTCCTTGTTGAACGCATATCATGACCTCCTTCATTTCTTCTGCGCTGAGTCCTATCAGTCCTCTTTGTAGAAGCTTCCTTATTTGAATGACAATACCTTATTTGAATGACAATAACTTCTCCTAAACTGCTTCTATTAGTATCTGGTGGTCAATAAGATCTTTCCATTTGCTTATCCAGAATTGTAAGCTGTGGAGAGCTTGTCTTTCTAAAGTCCTGTATCTCAAGCTTGGACATGCAAAAGTGCTTACAAAAAGCAGCCAATTCAATCATCAAGATTTGTGGGGTGTCCATAACTGGTCATTTCAGGGCATAATTCTTTTTTAGTTGGTTTCTTGGTTCCATTGCTGTTTGCTTGCTCATTTTTGTATGACTGGGAAGGAAAACTGCACTGCTCTTTTGATGGTCAACAATGCACCATTTAGGCCATGATGGATTTCAGACAAAGGTTTGTATCTCATTCTAGACAGATACTGCTACCCTTCAGGGACACGCTGTGCACTCTCTGTTTCTGCCTCACAGGCTCTGAGACCCTGCTTAGCCCAAAAGAAGGCAGAACCTACATCTGTGTATCTATGAAAAACCTTGGGGGAACCTCCCAAAAATGTAAGATAAGGAACATCAGATGAGTGTGTGAATCTCTTATTCTTTGTCTGATAATTCTGAAAAGTGTCAACATAGCTCTCAGAGGTCCCCTTGGAGTTGAATCTACAGTTCCTTACAGAGTCAAACTTGACCACGAAAATCTAATTTTTTTTCTTTGTATCACGTCTCTATTCTTTTGAATCCTTTTTGAAGGGTCCCTTTCCGAATGTAATACCTGTATTCAACCATTTGCATCAGGGGAAATTGAACTAGAAATACAGAAATATCTCTAGGAAACAGGTCCTCAGTATAGAATTCTGGTACTGAACCACTTGTTGCCAGTATAGATGAAATAATTGCTAATGGTTGGGAAAGGGCTTGATAATACCTACTATATTAAAATAGCATCATTACTAAGTCTCTAACTTTTAGAAGATTGGGCTATAACACAAGTATAAGGGCAAGGATTGGCTGATGCAACAGTTCAAGTAGTTGGATGGTTTGAGAACAAGAACAATTTTAAGAGTTGTGGAGCGAGCTAGGTTCTATAACGTCTTTCAAGACTCTAGACAAGAATGTCAGGATTCCAACAGACAACCACAGTCTTGGCATGCTGTGAAAGCAAGGTTTCTTGGACTCACAGAGACCCCATTTCCTACAGTCAGAGGGCAGACCATGTTAAAATCACACCAGGGGAGGGAAAGATGGCGACTGGCAGGAGACTGAATGAAAAATCGCTCCATGAATGCAGGATGCAACGGTGGGAGAAGTGCATTTCTGAGAGGCGGGTGAACTCACTAACATTCAGGCAAGAAAATCCAAACATAAATCTTACTGCTCCAGGTACAAGGACTATCACCCAACCGGTGGGCTGCTTTATTGGCACAGAGGGGAGGAAGCAGCACCCACAAATAGAGAACGTCAGTTTAGAGTAGTGATCGCTGATATCAGAAGGGCGCAAGCAGCCTCCATGGCTGGACATGAGGCTCTGTGGTGGCAGAAACCCAGGGACTACATTAATGCACACAACTTGGACTCCCCTGAATCTGAGAAAATGCATATTTTGACTCCTCCTGGTGGGCAGTCCAGGTAGCCACTTCAAGAGCAGTGAGCTCACATCAGAGGGCACGCCTCCTGGCAGTGACTCCAGGTGGCTTGTGTGTAGCAGCTTGCCCCAACCTCCAACATGTGCAGAACTGCAGGCAGAATCCATAATCAGGATTCTGCTCCATAGGATCTAAACAGGCTGAGTGGGGTAGACTTGCAGGACCTGCAACTCGGGAGCGGGAGCACAGATAACACCTGGACCTCTCAGGGTGGGCAGAGATTAGCATCAGCCTCAATAACCTATGTGCAGAAGAGGCAACCCAGGACCTGTGCATTCTTCTGCTTTCAGGCCCTGAATCCTAGGAACAGAAGCATTCCCATAGGTCCTGGGCAATCCAAGTGGGACTGAGCTTCCATGCCCCTTGTGGTTGCATTTGAGATCTCCACAGGCAAAGGTCTGGCTGGGCTGCTACCTCCTTCTTACCACCTACCTGCTTGCTGTGTTGGGTGTACCCTAAGCATCATCTTTTGGGGCAAGTGAGGGCCTCAGGTCACTCAAGAGTGGGGTAATAGCTGTCCCAGAAGAGCTCAGTTTAGGTTAACCACTCCTTTTGGAGCAGCAAGAGACCATTATAGCTGTGCCAGGATCCCCAGACTGTCAGCAGCTTATGACACCCTAGCTGAAGTGGGGCAAGAGTTTGAGCAGGCAGACATGAAATTGCCCAAAGATTCAACCTCAGTAGCCCTAAAGACTGTTTTCACAGGAATCAGGGATGGTGAAAGACTGCAACCCCTCTACAGGAAAATATTGGGAGGAATCCTGAGAATCTCACTCTCAGGTGAGATTACCAAAATGCAGTCCCTCTAGCAAGCTCACCTGGGAAGTGACTCCTCCTAGATGTCAGATATGAACAGATACTCCCACTGTATATTTTCACCACAGCAGTAATAATTCATAACCTTCCCAACTGTTTTTTTTTCCTTCAAATTGGTGTTCCTGGGTGTTGGTATTTTGATATTTTTTTTTGCTGTTGTTTTGGTTTTGTGTGTTCATGCTGTTTGTATTGCAGGGGTTCAATTAGGGGCTGTCAATGATCTTGCAAACTAGTGCTTAGTCTCTTTGTGCTGAAGAGATTCCCAGTCTCTACTCCCCTCTTCTTCCCTGTCCTCTGTCAACAGCTAAACTATATTCTGCCTCTTCTCATCCTCCCTCCAAGTCAATGCCCCAATCTATTCCTGTTTCTTCTTTTCCTTATTTTAACACAATAGCCTACATCATCTCCACTCTCTTGTAGCTCTCTATCCAAATTCACAATTTCCACACTACCTTTCTATTTCATTCCCTTTGCTCTCTAGACTCTTTTTCCTCACCTACAGAGGTCCTGGTAAACTGAAGTGAATGCTATACTTGAAAACAGGTGTTTGCTTGCTAACCAAGTATAGTGTTAGAACTCTCATGGAAGGAAACTGCTAATCTAGTTGCCCTTAAATATGCTAATCAACACTGTAACAGCTACAGTTGGCATTGTCTGCTGTATGCATTGGGCTGCACTTATTGACTCCTATCCTAATCCCCTGAGGTATTGGAACACCTAAAGGTCCGCAATAATTCACAGATTGGTGAACCAGCCTTTGAACTGTGCTACACAAATTGTACCACAGCCCAACTAAGCAAAGAGACACAAAGATTCAATACCATCAGCAAAGCCCCCAAAAGAATTATTTAGTGATGGACCTCAAGCCACATTCCCTCAAACTGAAAATTAGGAAAAAAGGAAACAATTCTCCACCTCAATCCCACAGTTCTCCATCCAAGGAGTCCATGGTCAGGGTTCTAGAAGAAAATCTAGAAAAAAAATGTATCAACAATATAATTAGAAATTCAATCAAAGAATTAAAATAAGATTTAAGGAAATAGATAACAGGAGAAGAGAGACCATATCTATAAAGAGCTAGACATTCTGAAAAAAGATGCAGGAGAGCCCTTGGAATTGAAAAATACTGTCAACCAAATCAAAAGCTCACTGTAAGATACTATTACCAGAATAAACTAAGTAGAAAATAGAACTTCAGCTCTTGAAGAACAAACATCAGACAATGAAGACAAGCTCAGCAACATTGAGTTCAAGGAGGACAGACAAGAAAATAAGCTTATTGGGCATGATCAGAACTTCTAAGAAGTATTCAATGAGATGAGAAGAAATAACATGAGAGTAATTGGTATTGAAGAAAATATTGAGCAACAATTAAGAACTTTTTGAGTGAAATTGCCAAGAAGAATTTTCCCCATATCAGAATTGATCCAGAAAATTAAATTCAAGATGCCTATAGGACACCAAACAGACATAACCAAATGAGAAATTCACTGAGATACATCATATATAAAATGAATAAAGAGAAACCAAGGAAAGAATCCTAAAAGCACAAGGGAAAAACACCAAATCACATTCAGAGGGGGACCAATAAAGATTACTATGGATTTCTCAGATCAGACAATAAAGGCCAGGAGAGCATGCATGGAATGATATTTTTCAAATATTGAAGGAAAATAATTTTCAGCCAAAGATATTATACCCTGCAAAACTCAGCTTTAAATGTGACAGGGAAATTAAGTACTTCGAAGATAAATTCAAGCTAGCAATGTACATGAACACAAAGCCTGCTCTACAGAAAATTCTCAATGCAGCATACTTCATTCAGAGGAACATGCAAACAACATCCAAAACCAAAAGAAGAAAGTCAATAACCACATAAAACAATAAATAATATTCAAGATGGCAAAAACACAGGAATAGTTATAATGTCAGAGACACAAAATCCTATATCTATTCTAACTCTGAATGTAAATGGACTCAATGCCCCAATCAAAAGGCACAGATTGGCTTACTGGGTCAAAAAACAAAATCCAACAATATACTGTCTACAGGATACACACACCTCACAAACAAAAATAGACACAGACTGAAGGTGAAAGGTTGACAAAATATCTACCAGACTTATGTCCCAAAAAAGCAAGCTGGTGCTGTGATCTTTATATCCAACAAAGTTAATTTTGACCTAAAACTAGTCAGAAAGGACAAAGAAGGTCACTATATCATAGTAAAAGGAACAATTCTTCAAGAAGACATAATGATAGTTAACATTTATGTCCCCAATTACAAACCTACCAAATATATGGAAAAAGTACTCAAAGATATTAAACCCCTCATTGATCTCAACACAATAATACTGGAGAACTTTAATACACCATTATCAACTATAGACAGATCATCAAAGCAAAAAATCAACAAATGTATCTCTAACCTAAACAACTCTATAAAACAATTGGACTTAACAGACATTTACAGAATATTCCATCCCAAATTAGCTGATTTTAACTTCTTCTCGGCAGATCATGGATCCTTCTACAAAATAGACCACATCCTAGTCCACAAAGCTAACCCTCACAAATATACAAAAGTTGTTTTAGTCCCATGTATCCTATCAGACCTCAATAGTATGATCTTAGCAATTAACAGCAAGAAAAAAAAAACAGAAACTACTCAAATACTTAGAAATTGAATAATACCCACTTAAACAGAGAATGGATAAAAGAAGTAATGAGAACAGAAATCAAGAAATTCTTGGAAAAAAATGAGAACGATGAAACAACTTTTTTTGATTTCCTCAATATAGTCTTACATATTGGAGGGAATTGTTGCCGCATAGTCATGAACACATGGATATTAAAAGAGCAACCCAAAGCTGATGCCAGTTCATGACTTCTCCCTTTTGAGCTCTCCCTTATCTGATGTTTCACCTACTTTACCCCCATGTTAGTTGGGCTTCTCATGGAAGTTGAAGGTTCCCCACTGGTTTGATAAAACACCTACTCCCTCCCTCCAGCTACACTGATATGCCCCCTAATCCTTCCCTCTTCTTCTTGCCCCTCCCTTCTCATCCCAGCATCAGAGTTATGGTTCCCCCTGCTTATGTAAAATTTCACCCATGTTGAGGTTATTAGCTTAGCCAACTTTCAGTCTGTTTCTGATTGTATTCTAGAGAAAATATTTAGCCCTTGAGTCCCTGTGGTTGGGATATTTCACTCAGCATAATTTTTTCCATCTCCATCCATTTGGCTGCAAATGCCAAGATATTTCGCTCTAAGAGCAGAGGAGAACACCATTGTATATATGTCCACAGTTTTTGAATCCACCTGTCCAGCGAGGGGCATCTTGGTTGGTTCCATAGATTAGCTATAGTAAATTGAGCTGCTATAAACATTAATGAAGCCATGTTTCTATAGTATTCCGATTTCTTTTGGGAAAATACCCAGGAATGGGATAGATGGGTCATAAGTTGGTTCAGCCCTAATTTTTTGAGCCGTCTCCACATTGCTTTCCAGAGTGGCTGTACCAGTTTGCAATCCCACCAGCAATGTGACGGTGTTCCTCTTTTCCCACAGCCCCTCCAGCATCTGTCATTGTTCATATTCTTCATTTTTGCCACTCTAAAAGGAGTGAGGTAGAATCTCAGTGAAGTTTTGATTTGCATTTCTCTTATTGCTAATGATGTAGAGCATTTTCTCATATATTTGTGGGCTTTCTGGACTTCCTCTGGTGAGAAGTTTCTTTTTAGATCTGTAGCCCATTTGTTGATTGGATTATTTGTGATTTTTTTGTTTAGTTTTTTTAATTATTTGTATATTCTGGATATTAGCCCTCTGTCTGAGGTGTAGCAGGCAAAAATTTTCTCCCATTCTGTAGGATATCTCTTGACACTTTTTACTAATTCTTAAGCTGTGCAAAAGCTTTTTAGTTTAATTGCATCCTACTCATTTATTCTTGACTTTACTGCTTGCACTATGGGAGTTTTGTTAAGGAAGGTGGCACCAACCCGTATGTCCTATAGTGTTGATCCTACTTCTTTTTCAAGTAAATTTAAATTTGGGGCTTAATATCCAGATCGTTTAATCATTTTGATTTAATTTTCGTGCAGGGAAAAAGGTAAGGATCCAGTTTCGGATGTCTACACATGGCTGCCCAATTTGTGCAACACCATTTGTTGAACAGGCTATCTTTCTTCCACACTATGTTTTGCCCCCCTTTATCAAATAACAGATAGTTAAAGGTAAGGGGGTTCACCTCAGAACACTTTGTTCTAGTCCAGTGGTCTTCAGTGCTATTCTTTATACCAATACCATGCTGTTTTTGTTGCTATGGTCCTGTAGTATAATTTCAGGTCAGGCATTGAGATACTCCCTACTTTTTCCTTCCTGTAGAGTAATGTTTTGGCTAATCTGGGTCTTCTGTTATTCCATATGAACTTGAGATTTGCTTTTTCTATATCTGTGCAGAATGACATTGGTATCTTGATGGGGATTGCATTAAACATTCCATGCTCATGGTTAGGCAGGATTTTACTTGATGGATACTTCTTTAGAAAATTTGCATTCCTGCCTTTTGACCCAGCTATCCCACTCCTGGTATCTTCCCAAAAGAGCTAGTATCAGTATATTATCAAGATACACTTTCTTCAATGTTTACAGCAGCTCAATTTACTATAGCTAAATTATGGAATCAACTCAGATGCCCCTCACTTGATGAATGGATTCAAACACTTTGATACATATTTACAATGGAATACTACTCAGCTATCAGAGAAAACAATATTATGGCATTAGCAGCCAAATGGATAGAGATGGAAAAATTATTCTAAGTGAAATATCCCAATCTCAGAGACCTGCGGGCCGAAAGTTTTCTCTCATTTGTGGAAGCTAGAATACAAGTGGAAACAGTATGATAAATAGCTAACCTAACAATTACCTCAACATGTATGAATTTTTTTGAGAGATTTATGATAGAACAACCATACAAGTTTTTAACAAAATAGTATAACATGTGTATGGATTCTGTATGTTAGAATTGAAGTTTTACACGATCATGGGGAACCTTTCCTAGGATGCTGGGGGATACAGGGAGGGTGGTAGGGAGTGGGAAACGGAAAGGAAGGATATCAAAGAGATCGGAGGGAGGTAGTTTGGGGGAATCTAATCAGAGGGGAGCCTCCGACTTCCATGAGAATTCCAATTAACGTGGGGTTTAAGTAGGGGGATTCATGGAACCATGGGAAATCCAAGGGGGAAACCATGGAATGGCACCAGCCTTGGCTTGTTTTGTCATTATACTTTTGTTCTTGATTGTTTGATGATGAATCCCTCCTAAATGTAAGACAATGTTTAATGAATTTTAAAAAAAGACTGTTCCGATTATTTTTTATTTAAAGAAAGAGGGGGCAGTGAGAGAGAGAGAGAGAGAGAGAGAGAGAAAGAAGCAATTTTTATTTAGTTTTTAAAGTAACCTTCATTACTCAGGCACTTTGTTGTGTACATGGGTGCTGGGGTTTGAACTTGCCTTCTTGTGCATGCCAGGCAAGCACTGTAACCACCAAGCCACCGCTCCAAGACTGCTCCAATCTTGAAGGAGCAGTGGTTTGTCCTTTTTAACCTAACAATTTGTTACAATATGAGTTTGGCATTCCTTACTACCATGCTCTGCCAGCTTACAAAATCCAAGGATTTATAAAATAATTAAGATTAATCTGATTTAATGACACTAATCCTATATAACTTTGGATCAAAATATCTTTTTTAAAGCAAGTAAGATGTGACATTGAACTTCTGAGCATTCACTTTTCCCATCAGAAGAGTTCATTATCATGAAATAGATGTACTGATATAATTAATAATAAATTATTAAAGGCTCATCAAAGCCACCAGTGTGTGGACAACACTCTATGGGGGAGTGTTGTTCCCAAGGATGCTGTGTGTGTGTATTAACACAATGGCAAAACCAATAGCTGGAATACACCATGCTGGAAACCAAGACATGAATATGTGATTGGCCTTTCTCTTCCTTATTCCCAGCATCCATTTGCAAACTTTGTATCTTCTGGGCCCACAATGATAAGTTTTCCTGAAGTAGAAGCCCTGTTTTACAGAAAAAAAAATATACATATATATTTTCCCAAGAGACACAGTGAGAGTTTCACAGCTACAACAGTTACAATTCTGCCTGGTTAATTTAGGCTTGTCATGCAGGTACGTGTTTGCTTTGAACTGAGTGTTTGTGTTCTGCAAAATTTATAATTTGAAGTTCTAATGCCTAATATGATCATCTTTAGAGCTGGCACTTTTTGGAGGGAATTAGTTCATGAGAAAGATGTCTTTATAAGAAGAAACAGAAAACAGAGATATTCTCTCTCTCTCTCTCTTTCTCTCTCCCCCCCTCTCTATTTTTTTTTTCTCTCTCTCTCCCCTTCTGTCACCTAAGGATAAGACAAGAAGACAGACTCCTGAAAACCAAGAAAAGAGGCCTATCTCCAGGAAATAAATAAATAGGCTGGCACCTTGATCTGAGGCTTTTTAGTCTCTAGGCCAGTGAGAAATATTGTTGTCCTCTGCTTCCCAGTCCTTGACTCCATTATGGCAGTCCAAATTAAGACAGAGTTATAAACACTGGGTATCGTGAGAATCTGAGGCTGCCTGGGTATCACAGAGATGAGGAGGACTATATGTGGAAATATGGAAATTTACTAGAATTCATCTTTGAGCTTTAAGACTGGTGTTAACATTGAGTAGAAAAATCAGTGCAAAGAATCTATAAAGCACAAGACCATCAAGGTTGTGTCTGTACCTCAGGGATGAAGGATTGGGTCGCCACAGCATGTTTGAAAGCTAGAGGCTGTGTTTCTCCTGAAGGTGAGGGAAATCTGGACCGGGTAATGAAGGAGAAGGGCATAATACACATTGATTGCTCTCTCAGAACCATCAGTTTTTCCTTTATTTCTTTTAAAATTCCTTTAGGAACTTTGCAGGTCCGTGTCCAAGTTCAGAACTCATTGCCAACACCAACACAATAGCATATTCTTCCGGTCTGGTGGTGCAACTCTGAGGTAGAGCACTCATCTAGCATGTGCATGGTGCTGGGTTCAATCCCCAGCACCAAAAATAAATGAAGATATGAATAAATAAATCACATCTTCCTAACAGTGGCATTGAAGTTTTTCCTTTTCCATCTCACTTTCCACTTTCATTAGTGTTTCTTATCTTCCAAAGAAAATACTTGAAATTGAAACACCACTCTTGGTGGCATTCAAACCAGGGCACTATCTTTGCATTTTATAAACCAATATAATTGAGAGTATACAATATAAGCATAATATGATTTCAAAATAAAATTATACTTATAGGGAAAAATATTGTGCTTAGGTCAAGCTGCTTCTGGCTGCTCTGACCATGTCCATCTTAACATTTCCCTCAGCCTGACAGATGCCTCACTGCCCATAGGTCCCTGACCCCTCCATTTTCACATTATTTACTTCAGAAAGCTTATAAGTGCAAATTCTTTATCTGCCCCTCTGAGATGTAGTTCTTCTACCAGCTCTAGTCAGTTTTACAATTCAAAGAATGCCTTTCTTGCTTTCTTTTTTTTAAGAGTTCTAAGAGAGTGAGAAAGTGACAGAGATACACATATAGAGAATCAATTTTATTATTCATCTGGTTTTTATTTTTTGACACTTATTTGTGTATGTGGTGCTAGGGTTTGAACCTGGGTCCTTGCACATGCCAGGCAAGCACTCCAACTGCTGAGCCACCTCTCCAGCCCCCAAGAATGCCTTTCTTAGGGATGTGGGAGTCAATCCTTCGAAATGTAATCACCCAGAAAATCAGTGCCTCTGTCTGAAAGTCACTGTGGGAGAGTAGGAATCTACATGCTATCCTTGCCTTTCTCTGAGCTGTAAAATGTCCCAATGTCTTTAATAAAGAAGAAAGTTTACTTTTTCTTTGCGTAAGGCCAATTAGCAAAGAGGCTTGGCCTGAGATTCTCCCTACCATAGCACCTACATAGTAGTTATCTTATTTCAGCTGAGTTCAGACTGAGTTCTTGTCTTTCTCCTGTTGTAAGAGCCTTCAATAAAGTCTTCCACACTTGTTTGGCTTTGTCCAGTGCAATTTTTATTCTCCAGCCCTGAGAATATACCAGTTTTTCTCCTCTATCTTTGAGCTATTGAGTTACTTTGTCAAACTATGACAGATTCCCTTTGTGGGCTGGGACTGTCATATACTCATTGTTTCATCAAGACTCAGGATAAAATTGGTACCATATCACACATTCAGAATGCACTTGATCTGGCTATCATCATCTCTTTCAGCTGAGTGATTGCCTGGATATGTCAGTTCTTCTGATCCCTAGCCTTACTGCAGTCAGAGTTTCATACCTATGAATATCTCAATGCCATCCTACCCTTTGTTCATAAGGTCAAGTTTAAAATAAAGATGACTTCCATAATTAAGTATGCTACCTTCCTAGCTTCTTAAGTCGTCACACTGCTGATCAAAATACATGTTTTGGCCATGAAGAGAGTTACACATGCCACACACACCCCCACACACACACACATGCCACACACACACCCCCACACACACACATGCCACACACACACACCCACACACATGCACTTTGTTTTAGCACGTACTCATCTTTCCATCTTGAAAACATTTCCTCTTTCATCTTCATTTGGATTTCATCTTTCAAGTCTCAATAAAGCTATTACTTCCTCTGGGAAGATTTCTGAACTGCAAGTCTGAGTTAGACAGCCCTTTGCACACTGTTGGTCTCCCCCATTTTGTACTCTATATTTTCCATGAACCCATTCCATACCACTTTCACCTTCCCTCCAAATTTGGGATCGCAAGAGCCCAGCAAATAGGAGCCACACAATAAAAGCCTCTCATGATTAAGAATCTTCACTTGTTTATCGTGTAATGATCATTTATTATGGCATATATTTTATAATCTTGTTTATTAAGGTCACGTTTTGCCTTCTGCTGATTAGTATTTAATTTAATAGACAAGGCCTCAAAAATAATAAAGGGAAAAAATTGAGAAATTAAAAATACTTTATTTTTATTTCATTCTTTTCCCTTTCTAGAAATTACCAGACTTTGGTGTTTCTGATCTCTGATCTAGTTTCCGGTCTCTATTGTGTATCCTTTCTTCATATACAGAAAAATGATGTTCCCCAAAGGAAAAATCACTCAATGAAGCAGAGGACCAGGACTCTCCTATCCATCCTACAATATCTTTGGAGGCTTTTAGTCCTTCCTACTAATAAAAAAAATCAAATTCCTTTGGTATAATATGCAGGAAAAATCTCCAGACTGCAAAAATTGAGACTGTTGGAACATTAGTTCTCATAGAATGATAGCCAAGGCTTTAAAAGCCATACCAAACATCTGTTAAAGACAGGAGACATTAAAAGTACTTACATGGTATATTCTTATGTTTATTTTTTGACATTGCATCCAGACTATGAGGTTTGCATTATCTTTCCATTACACAGACAGGAAAGGAGGCTCACCTGAGGCCTTGAGTCCATTAGCCGCTCTGGCACTGGTCCTCTTGGTATTTCGCCTGGCCATCTGGAACTGTAACTCATCTTGACCATCTTTTCCATTTGTAATCGACACCACATGATGAGTTCACACACTACCTACTGCCATCATCATCACTGCCATCACAGCAAATACCATTGTATTTGCTAGACCCCCCTCTAAAAGCTCCATTTAAGAGGTGTGTGGCTCTCATAACCACACATGAATTTTCACCATCTGCCACAAGGAGCAATCACAAGGACTTCTGAAATGCTGAAAGCAGTTTGAAATGATGTCCTGCTTGGTGTCAGAGCAGATGATCACACACGATTGCTGCTACTGCTGAACTCTTTTGAAAGGTCAATTCACATTGCTTCCCAAGAACCCATTCACAAAAGAAATAAGTACTAACAAAGAAAAATACAGAAGCGTGAGAGAGCTGGGTCACTTCACGAATCAAGGGCCATTTTCTGATGCCCTTATGTTGTATTTTACTTGATGACAAAATCTCACCCTGATGTGAGTGGAGGCATTAAGCTATTTCACAACTTATTGTATGAGTGTGTGCACACAAACACACAAACAGAGTCCAGAGAACTAGATATGGTCAAATGTTGGGTAGATTAAAAACCTATAAGTTTTATTCAATAGACTTCTACTTCCTGTTTTACTACTTCTTCCCACAAATCACTGTAATGTGACAACTTTTGCTTATTAATGTTATTAGTATTTGTCAGGATTGAGTTCTTAGTATGTGCTGAGCAATTTGATAGATTTTTTCTCTAAACAAATCTTCCACAAGTCTATGAAGCCACCTTCCTAATTAAATAATAATTAATAATAATTAAATAATAATCAAATCATTAGTTTTAACCTTTTGTGCCTAAATTATGAATTCAAATTTGTCATAGGTATCTATGTGTATAAGGGAAAAAACATGCTGTATGTAAGGTTTGATGCTATCCATGATTTCAGGCCTCCACCCAAAGTCTTAGAATACTTCTGCTGCAGAAAAGGGAAAATGACTCTACCAGATGAATCACAAGTTTTAGAGCCATGCAAAGCTAGGAATTAATCCCAGCTCTTCAACATGAAAGTGCTATATAAATTGAAGCAAGTTACTAAATCTCATTGTGTTACTGTTTTCCTCTCTTGAAAATGGAGATAAAACGTATTCTTTATATTGGAAATATCCATTATAATTACATGTATGGGGTCTGTACAATCACATACTCTATAGCATACTGTAAGAACTCTGTAAATAATATTTGCTTGTTTCCAATGATAGGATAAGGGAAGAGGTCATGGGAAAATAGCAAGCTATAGAGACCAGAAAGACTAGCTGAGATGTATGTGCTAGATGGAAAGGGAAGCTAGAAGGACAACGAATCCAGCAGAGTGAAATCATAAGCAATGCAAGAGGAAACAAAACATGAGCTGCATGTGCAAGACAGGCCCTGGTTCCACTGGGTTGGTACAGAGCAAAATCGATTTGGAAAGTCAGTTTAGGACCAGTTAAGCAGGGACACAACAGCAGGCTACAGAGCTTAAAAATATTTGTGTATCAAGAAAAATCACAGGTGGTTATTAGTGGAGAGGGGGGGATGTCATGTTGTCATGATCGCGTATGTGCTTCTACTCCATTTCCTGAAGCAAATGGAGTAGAAAAACACTGTTGGGAACTGAGTAGGTCAGAAGGTCACACTGCTAACCACAGTAATGGTTCAGGCAGAATCACTGAATGACCAAATTTGGGCAATGACCGTTCCAATGAGGTAATGAAGCCAATATAAGGTAGCAATTGAGAAGATGAATATAGATGTAGGTCAAAAATTACCCAGGCATTTTGATGCCAAAAGATTTCGAACATAATGATATCATTAATAGAAATAATTATGTTTGATGTACTTCTGGATTTGATCTTTCAAGTTCCATAGAGAAGTGTAAAAGGAAATAAAAGGGAGACAGGAAGGGAAAGGCAGGAGAAAGCAGAGACTCTGAACAGGCCAAGTTCTAAGGAATACATGAGGAAATAATAGAGTATTTAAGAGAAGGTCAAGAGAACCTTGCAATTGAAATGCAGAAAAGATTTGAGAATGAAAGTAATCTCAAAAGTAGGAAGACAAGCAGGAGATAAAATATCATGGAAGCCAACAGAGAAATAAATGAAGAGGGATTTTGAAACTTTGATAGGAAATAAAATGTTGAAGATGAGCCACATTGTCATTGCACTTGGTTGGAGACTAAACTTCACAGGAGAACCATTACTGACTAATGATACACAAGCCAAAGAATATGATTTAGGAATAAGTTGGTGAATTAGGAACAAGTGACTTAGGAATGAGTAGGTAGGGTTTAACTAGTATAAAATTGAAGGGGGTTTCACTCCCAGGAAATCTTTGGCAATATCTAGAGTCATTTTTGCTGTTATAGTGGCAGGGTAGTGCCTGCTGGTGACTCCTAGTCAGGGGAGGAAAAGGATGCTTTAATCATCCTACAATGTCCAGCACAGCTGTCACACACATGCATTAGTCCCAAATGTCAGCATTTCTGAGGGTCAGAAATTTTGATATAGAATGAAAGGAAAAACTTCTTTTAGGCAATTGAGAGAACAATATTAAAGATGAGTATTTTTTTTCTCTTGGTACTAGGGTTTGAATCCAGGGGCACTTAACCACTGAGTGATATTCCCAGCCCTTTTCATATTTTATTTTGAGGCAGGGCCTCACTAAGTTGCTGAGGCTGGCTATGAACTTGTGATCCTCCTACCTCAGCCTTCTGACCCATTAGATTACAAGTGAGCACCGCTACGCCAATCCAAAGATCAATTTCTTACTGTGCCATTAGGTAATGTTTGCAGATGGCAGCAAAGTAGATACTGGAGGGGAAACATTGATGTTCTATTGAGAGAAGGTATGACTCATGAAACAATATCCCAAGTGAGATGCATGTAAGAGCCAATCAGGTACAGGGATGAAGGACTTTGCCTTGGAGAAGCTCCCTTTTCTCGGATCATGCCCATTCCAACAATTCCTCAAGCACATCTTACTGTCCATTGTCTGCTCTCTCTATCACTCTAGTTTCTTACCTTCCTTTTCATGTAACATGAGTCTATAGCAGTCATTATACCCACAATTACAACCCTGACTCCTTGAACATTATTTTTTCTAATTATTAAACTATAATACTATCAATATTAGTAAAATCCTAATGACCCACCACCCTCTTATATTTTATAGTGTTAAATATCAAAACAGTTATTAACATTGTCAAACTTTCTTCAAATGTTTCCATTTTCTAAAACCATTCTTTTGCACTTCTTATCTTCTTGAACTCTCTTTACCCTTTTCCCTCCCTCAATTTCAGATGACAGCCTCAAACATCACTTGGAAAATAGAAACAAAAGCTCTCTCAACATCCTATCACCTACTCTGTCACTTCTCTTCATCTATTTCCAAATGTCTACCTCTCCTTTGGTTGTAAAAAGAAAAAAATACCTGCCTTTGCCCTCATCAAAGATGAATTGCTTTACCTCTGTTCATTCATTCGCTCTCTCTTTCATATATATATATGTTTATATATATATATATACACACACATATGTATATGTATATATATATGTATATGTACATGTATATATATATACAAATACACACACATGTTATGCATATATATATAATTTCCTAATAACACTAATCATTATCCAAAATTGTATTATTCATTCATTTATTTTTTATAGTTCTCTCTTCACAATCAGAATTTGTTCTGTAAAACAGCAGGGAACTTGTCTCTTTTATTCCTGCTGCATTCAGACCTTAAACAGTGTCTGAACAAAATAGAGGGTTTTTTTCCCCCTATATTTAATGGACAAATTTGCAAAGAAAAATAGAATAGGAACAAGAAGATGAAGAATAGATCATTTTTCTTCTTATTATTTTGGGGGTAGAAGACTGAAAGGATATATTTTAAGTAAGATTAAAGTTGTAGATGTTCAGAATTTTTCGACCTCTATTTTGGGATTGTACTCTGTTCATCTGGATCTCTTCCATTAATCACAATGCCTAAATCATAATGGGTATTCACTAAATATATCCTTAAAGAAATAGGAAAGCAGGGATGAGGTATTTTGCAGGGGTCAGGGTTGAAGTAGCAGAACTAAGGCTTTAAGAACAAGTGCCACAGATAATTTGATATATCTCAGCTATAGAAGTTGTTAAAGGCTGGGGAAGTGGCTCAGTGGTAGAGCACTTACCTAACATGTACAAGGCCCCAGTTTCCATTCCCAGCACTGAAATAAATATATATGCATTGTTGAGGATGTTTAGGTGAATATTGAAGATTTACTACCAGGTCCTAGCAACACTGGCACACATAAGGCCCTGAGTTCAATTGCCAACATCATGAACTAACAACAATAGCAGTAAGTAAATTAATTAATTAATTTAAAAATAAGTGAATGAAAATATATAAGTCCAAGCTCCAAGAACATTTAATTTACAAGAGCATCCACCTAGGATGTTTTGCTATCTCCAAACAATATCAGCACACTTGACATAAAAGAGCTCTTAACAAGGAGCTATAGCTTAAGAAAATTAAATATTAATAAATGCACATTTTCATTAGTATCCTATAGTTCCCTGAGCACCATTTGTACTTTTCAAATTAAACAGAATCATCTTTGTCTCTGGGGTTAATCTCAGCCTAGTAATCATTTTCCAGGTGTAGGACTGGAGGCCTCTGCGAGGTGTCTGTGTGTATCAGGATCAAGCACTACTCTCATATACAATCCGCGCAGGGGTTGGCAGTAATTGGCATGTGGGGAGGAAGCACTGGCCTGAAGGACCAAATAACCCCTTGTCAAATGTATCTGCCAAAAAAATTGAGGCCTGTCTGAAAAAACTGGAAAGAAAAGAGCGTCTTTTGCCCTTTGCATTTTTTTTTCAGAAAGAGAATTCTTAACAGCTGGTTAAGTTACCCTTATATTATGAATTATTTGAACATGGAAGAGCAGTCTAAAAATGGATTCTTAGAACTTTATTTATGTGTGTTATCTATCATGAACTGAATATTTATCTCCTCAAATTTGATATGTTGAAATCCTAATCCCCAATGTGATAGTATTTGAAGGTAAGGCCTTTGAGAAACAAATAGAGTTGAATTAGGTCATAAGGGTAGGGCCCTCAAAAATGGAATTCATGCCCTTATTAAAAAAGAGGATAAAGAGACAATCTACCCCCCACTCTCCCCTTTCTCTGCTCTCTGTCATGTGATGGCACGATATGAAAACAGCCATGTGCAAAACAGGAAGTGGGTGTTACAAGACACAGGACCTGCATTGTCATCTCTGATTTCAGGGGTACATAGGATGCCTCAGTAATTATAATTGAATTTGTTCCTGAAAAAAGAAATTAGGAATCAGTACACCAATCACAAAATTCTGGAAACTCGGGATGGGAAATTTGGGAGGAAAGTAGCTATAATGTGAGTCACAGTAGTGCAGAAGTGACAGCTTCTGAGGCTGATCCAATAATCAGAGATTGGAGCCAAGTAAAGATAGGACAACTCCATCTTGGTCCTCATACAGGTCTCCAGAGCAAGAAGGATATCATCCAGGAAACATGGTAGAGTGAGAAACTGTACAAAGGAAATGGTTCAAGTGCCAGTGTTGGGTCACTCTGAAGTCTCTGTTGGAAGGTGCCCTGAGAAACAATAGAAAAGACTCAGCTCTGGAGGTTAGAGCACATAGATAAGGTTTCATTCAATCCCCCTCACCTCTCTATCTGACACCTTCTTTATTTGGGGGATGAGAAAAGAAACAGGAAATTCCAGTTCTCCAAAGAGCTCTGCCAAGTAGAGAACAGATAGGTTAGATGTACATCAGTGGAAGAGATAGATTAGTCATACATCTATGGAAGCATAACAAGGTATCTCAGTCTCAGATAGGACTGACTATTCCAAAACTAATTCAGTAGAAAAGTGAGCACCTTTTCCAGGATGACTGGGATATTGTGGAACTATGGGAGACTCAGGCAAAGAGACTTGCAGAGATGACAAATTTAAAAATCTGTCTTCTAATCATTGATTTGCTGGCTATTAGAAGTAACTTCCTATTTCTTTCAATAATGTTTCTTTATTATGTATCTTAACAGATGTTTCTAATCCAACTCTTCTAAAAGTGGTCCTTACAGAGACATATATTAAATAGATTCATGTTTAACTCACATTTCATGGAAGGCACTGTTCTGCATGCTGGGGATGTAGATGGGCATTTCAGGTACACAAGGAAGTCCAGGGAGATACTTTAGAGAGAAAATATGTGGTCATGATGTGAAAGTTTGCTAAAACAGTATCCAGGAGGGACCCAAACCCAGACACCAAGCAAGATGTCCAGGGCAACCTGTTGTTTGAACTGATCCTGGAAGTTGAATTGGTGTTAGTTGTATACAGAAAAAATGGGGCATAATTTTCTGTGTAGAAGAAATAGTATGCACAATGACTTAGAAATAGAATAGAAGTATGGAGCTTTTGAGGGACAAAAGTTTGGTGTGATTGATTTGTTGTAAACAAGAAGGTTACTGCAGAGGGGAGTGAAGAATGGAGGGAGATGAGATGGGAGAGACAGAAATCACGCAGAGCCGTGGAAGCCTAGGACAAGCCAAGGAGCTTCATCACGACGCTTCTTTCTTCTGCAGATTCTCTTCAGTATTTACAGACGGCAAGGTTTTGGCATTTGATTCACTCTTGACATTGTCTTCTTTTCATATATGTGTTTCCTGTCCCCAGAAAGTGTAGAAGCACCTGGGAGCACACTCCTTTGGGTGCCCCAACCACATTTAGAACCAGGAGGAGTTTGATCACTATTTCTACTTGAGTGTTTTTAATCTTAGTGAGTGATATCTAATATCCAACTCACTGCTGTGAACCAGATGTAGCCAGTCTCCACTAGGATCAGATCACCAAGGCTTGGGGAGAGAAGGTCCAAAGGAAGAGGCAAATGGACAGACGGGAGAAGGCAAGGTTCAAGGTGGCTAAAGAACGGGCAATGGGGACTGGAGCAGTGGCTCAGCAATAACACACTTGCCTGGCATGTGCAAGGACCTGGGTTTGAACTCCAGCACCACATACACAACTGTCGGGGAAACAAAGACTGGAAGAAAATATAAATAAAATTAATTCTCTCTTTCTGTCTCTTACTCTCTCCCTCTCACTCTTCCTCAGTATCTCTCCCTTTTTAAAAACAAACAAAAAAGAATGCACAATGGGCTACTCAATGTTGTGAGATCTCTACAGCTATGTATGAACTTGCTTCTCAAAATGACCCATGAGATCAAGATGATTATCAGCTCTCGTCTTCCAGAGAACGAAACAGAGGCAAAGAGAAGGTAAGAAGCTCACCCAGAGTCAAACATAATAAGCTCCAAAGCTGGACCTCAGAACAAGCCTTCTGGTCTCTCTGTCCACACTTCATCCTGAGTGAGGCAGTGTCACTAGAAGAGAAACTAGCAGAAATACAAAAGAAAGGAGCAGGGAGTGAGGTGCTGAAACATTAATCATGTCCATCTCTTGGAAATGAGATTTAATGGGATGTTTTCCTTTTGAATTAACTCCCTCTCATATTTTTTTATTATCTGTGTATTATAAGCAAAATAGTGAATGGTATGAATGCTATGGAATTCCACACTATTAATCAAAAGGATACTTCAAAAATGCTAAAATTCAAGACATGATTGTAAAGATCCTCCAAATGAGGTGAGATAACACAATTGTGTCATTTTTCCAGTGTCTGGACTGTGCCAGGCTGTTCCAGGTGCTGTGAAATGTGTGGTAAGCATGAACAATCAAAACCACAAAAGCAGCTGTGTACAGTGGCACATGCCTGTAATCCCAGCAACCCAGGAGGCTGAGGCAGGAGGATCACAAGTTCAAAGACAGCCTCAGCAATTTAACAAGGTCCTAAGCAACTTAGTAAGACCCTGTTTCAAAACAAAAATTAAAAAGTGCTGGGGATTTGGCTTAGTGTTTAATTGCTGCTGGGTTCAATCCCCAGTTTGAAAGAAAGAAAGAGAGAAAAAAAGAAAGAAAGAAAGAGAAAAGAAACAACACAAAAGCAAACTTATTAGAACTTTTATCCTAGCAATGACAAATAGAATAAAAGATAGTGCAAAATAGAAACAAGGGACTGAAAGTAAATCAGGATAAAGGATGGAGAATGTTGGAGGGGGAAGCTCTTGTTGAAAGGGCGGAGGGAAGGGACCCTCTGAAAAGGCAGTACCCTGGGCATGCCTGTGAGGAAACCAGGGAACAATATGTTGCAGAGCCCCCAGCTCCAGGTGGCTCCCTGCTGAGCTGTGCCTATGGACAAGCAAGAGACCTAGTGGGGCCAGACCCCAGGGACAGGGAAACAGAGCAAGAAAATGAGAGTGCAGGAGCCAGCCAGGACCCTGCCTTCTGTGATGTGGTGAGAGCCTCAGAGAAAGCTCTGTGCACACTTGGAAGTCCTAGTTCAATTCGAAGCAGGGTGTGATCTGATTAGGTTTTTCTTTTACTTATTTATTTTTTGGTACTAGAGATTAGGCCCAGAGGCATTCTGCGACTGAGTAACAACCCCAGCTTTTGAATTTTCATTTTTCAGCTGGGTCTTGCTAAGTTGGTTAGGGCCTCACTGAGTTGCAGAGGCTGGCCTCAAACTTGTGATCCTCCTGTCTCAGCCTTCTGAATCACTGGGGCTATGGGCATGTCCCACCATGCCCAGCAGATTTTTGTTTTTAAAAAGGCACTCTAGCAAATGTGGGAAAAGGTGATGATCACATGGACTTTGTGACAATCAGAGATGGTGACAAGGTTGAATTTGCGGAAGGAATGGATGGGAAGTTTAAAAAAAGGAGGCCTGAAGGGTAACATTGAGGTTTGGAGCCTGAGTGACTTAACACAGGCAGTGGAATGGAAAATGAAACCCGGGACTCTTGACTTCAACTAGAGCTCTTGCTGCCCTCCATAATGGTGGAGACCTTGAAAGAATTCTCATCATTTAACCCCAGAGAACAAGAGCAATGCAAAAGTTTATAGTTAATAATTTACCTGACGTTTGTTTTAAATGAAAAAGCAGGGGAAAAAGCATTAGAAGGAGTTTACTTTTCCCCCCAGCCCCTCCCCTTAGAATACAGTATAGATGTAATTAGGGTTTAAAAGCCTTAGAGAGGCAATAGCAATTTCATACATGCTTTGAAGGCCTAGGGATTTATGCTTCTGGCTAGGCAGCAGCACCATTTTAAATGCCTTCCTTTCTGGTGTAGGAATGGCAGCGTTTTTCTTATTTAAGCTCCTGGCTTGGTAAGCTCAGGTTTTAGCTGAAACATACTGCACCAGCTGTAGCTGGGGTGTGAACGCAGCAATCCTGAGGGCGGCTGCTTTCAGATTCTCAAAATAGCTTTTGGATAGTATGCTTCGCTCGGGCTAGACAGATTTCATTTGTTCACCTTGTCTTCATCTGGCACTTTCTTCCCTGTCCTCTGAGATTCTGGCAAATACAGAAACTGATCTTAGCTGGGCTTTTCAGAGCAGATTTGGAAAGAAATTATCATTTCTAGTGAGACACTGCTCAGGACCCTATCCTGGGGACCTGGATGAACAAAGCTCCCAGATTCCCTTGTGGGTCCAAAAACTTCCACTTCTATTCAACCCATGAATCCTATCGGAAAACCATCACTAAGCCAAATGCATCCCATCTAAGCCCAGAATCATTCACATGTTAGAATGTGAATCTATTACCTCTAATAACCTTTTGAATCTTCATTTCTTATGGCTCCAAGAGTAATGATTTCCCCCCCCCCCAGTTCTTTCTAATGCCACATTTATTAGTGTCATTACTGGGGTAATAGCCGGTGGAAAAGAATGGAAGCGTTTTATTTCTTATCTTTCATTCACTCTCCTTGATGGCGAATATAGGGCTCAATTGAAAGAACATTGTTATGTGTTGGAGAGGACAATGGGGTCTTTATGACCCCCTTCCATGAACAAGCAGGACTGGGCAGTGACCTTGCCCTTCATCTGGAAAATCCTTGATAAGGCTATTTTGCATTTTTTTCATATCACACTTCTGGGAACCCCTGAAACTAGGCCAACTTTTAAGGGGAATAGAATGCAGTCCCTAAGCACCAATCGTCCAGTCATTGTTTTTAACAATATTCTGCTGAGACCAGTAAGTCCCCACCTTTGGCAGAGAGGGAGGCGGAGAGTTGAGGCCCCTGTTGAAGTCTGGTCTCCTTGATGGAAGGCTTTGAGCCATCATAAAAACTATAGCAAATTTGAAAAAACAGGGAGAAATGTCACCAAGTCACTATTCATGTGACACTCATTCCCCCTCCTCACTCTGTCCAGCCTGACTTTTTGTAGTTATTCCAAGTTCACACATAGGTGGGGTGGTAGGGAATCAGGTCTGTATTCTATTGAGCGAGTGCATGAGGCCAGCTGCTGACATACAGGAGTGTTGACAGACTTGGGGCCAGGAAGAATGAGGAAGAAAATGGGATGATTTGAAAGTTCTTGACTCTGTTCCTGAGGGTGGTCTAAACTAGGGAACTGCAATGGAGTTTACCACGGGAATTAAGCTGTAAAGGATTACTCTGAGGCAAGTATTAGTTATCAAAAAAAAAAATTCATGTGTTTTAAAATGAGGTAAGCTCTGATCAACTATTGGGTCTGCCACATACTAGCAATATGACCTTGGGAAAGGTTTTTTGTTTTTTGTTTTGTTTTGTTTTTTTTTGTTTTGTTTTGTTTCATTTTTTTTGCAGGGCTGAGGATCGATTGGGAAAGTATCTTAACCTGAGTTTCAGAATCAGCAATAAAAATACCTAAGTCTTAGAGTTATTGTGATGATTAAAATATTCATGCAAAATACTAAGCACTGGCTCCTATACATAGAAACTATTTATTAAATGGCAGACACCATCTCCATCATCACCATTACAACAACAGAGTCACAACAATATTACATTGGGGCTGTAAAATGGAGGAGAAAGAACAGGAAGGATAGCTTATCTGTAATGTAATTTTCTTGCAAAAGAAAATCAAGTCCATTTAAACAATATGAAAGTGGTCCCATAAAGATTACCAAAAATGTGGCACTGACCCAAACCACTTGAAAGATTCTTTTACTCATCAAGCTCCCAGAGAACTTGGAGGTCACATAATAAAAAAAAAAATTTAAGATGATATTTCTGTCTCTCTGATTCTATTTCCATCCAGAAGAATCGATAGGGAGTAGAAGAGCACTAAAAGGTTCCAGGAAGTCTCATCTCCAAGCTGCTCTAAGTCAACAGCTTATCATTATTAGAGTCATAGTTATATTGACATTTTAAGCAGTAAAGTACACACTCAAAAGGGAAGGGACTCCCTGCCTTCCGTTCATCATAAAGCAACAAAAAGCAGCTCAAGTTCAGGAAAAGGGCTTAACGTATTAGAAAGAACATCAGCTTAGGAAGGAGAAAGAGGGATTCCACAAGACAGGCTCTCAGCTTGTAAAGGTACCTCCTTGAGAAACATACGCTGGCTTTCAAGACTCAGGGTCCTCATCTATAAAATGGAAGATAATAAAACACAGAAACATAAAGAGTAACATGAATCTGCCAATGGCAGATGCAATTTTCTGGCAGCTTGGAGCTGGGTGGAGGTGGAATGGAAGGGACAGTTCCACAAAGAAGCTGTGGTTTTCCCACTGCTGCTATTAAAATTAACACTAAGCTGGTGGTTTAAAAATATATGGATTTATTCTCTTGCAGCTCTTGTAGGCAGACATCTGAAATCAAGTTCACTGGGAAAAGTCGGGGTCTTGGCAGGTCCAACATCTGCTGAAGGCTCTGGGGGCTTTTCTCAGGCTCCAGAAACTGCCTGTGTTCCTCGCCTGTGAGACCTTCCTCACATCACCCCCAGCAACTGGCTTCCATCATCATGTCTCCCACCTCCTCTCCTAAAACCAATCTGCTCCTGCCTCCCACTGAGGCCGCTCGAGGTGACATTCAGAGTCCACTCAGATAATCCAGAATAATTTCCCTATATACAGATCCTTAATTTAATCACATCTGCATGTCCTATGCGTCACAGAAAGCAGCATTCACAGACTCCAGGGACAAAGCTGTGGACATCTATGTGGGCCATCCGTCAGCCTCTGACCCACTGCTCCCTATTTCCCCACCATCCAGCCAAAGGCTCGTGAGCAAACATGCTGCTCAGCAACCCAGGTGATAGCAATGAAAAGACAAATAACTCATGAGATGAAGAGGGAGAGACAGGTCCAATATGCAGTTTAACTTTAATAAAGACTTTGAGGAGCCCGGATTTGAGAGGCCCGGGATGTGGAGGATGGATCTATCATGAAGTGGAAAATGAATGTTGGCCTCAGCAATGCACAGCAGCAGCTGCTCAGAGCCTGCACTTCATCTCCCAAATTGCTGCAGTGTTGATCCATCTAATAGGAGTCAGTGACTGGCAGCTATGCCCCAAGGAAGGGCATCATGAGAGCTAGTGCCTCAGCGCTCTCAAACACCAACATGGACATAAATATCATAACTAATCAATATTTGGAATTGAACTTTGCAGCAAATGACAACACCATGAGGATTAAGATTCTTTATATAGAGACTGTTGAGAAGGGAAAACAAAAAGACCAGATGATGGAAACAGGCAAGAACTACCATGTTTTGTGAACTCTGCTCACACTTTCAATTGGCAGCTATTTGTTCAATATGTGTTGATGATTTTATTCTTAACAACCAATGTCATAGAGACACAGACGGGCAGCGCCCTTGAAATCAAGGAGACTTGCCCTGTCAGATCTGTCATTCCTGGTTAGTGCTCAGTTCTTTAACGCTGCTTTTCCATTTTAACAACACAATGGACACATACAGTCGTCTCTTGGGGCATGGCTCCCAGTTGCAGCTCCAAATTGCAGTTCATCTCTCAGCTCACACAGAACAGAATATTTTAGTGGCATATCAGGGTAAACAGTTGCCACAGTCCACAGTCAATGGCTCCTGGTCCAAGGTCTCTGCTATAGCCAAGACCTATATGTCCATTTGAAAGGCTCCAGGGTCAATAGAACTTCACGTTTACAAACCACCGTCATCCTGTGGTGTGACTTGGCACATAGAGGATAGACCTCCCATAAAGAACTAAGTCCAGTTTTGCAATCTCCTGAGTAGATAGCCTGCTTAGCTTTGAACCACTCTACTTCCTTAAACCACACTGCCACCGAATCATCAGTTGATGTACAGAAATAAATAAATTAGACTCAATGATACTTTTTTCAACTTTCTATGCATCGTATTAATGGAACTATGATGCAACTCTTCTTAATATTTAACTGGCCTGACTGCCCAAACTTAGCTTGTTTTTCTTTTTCTATCTGATATTTCTAGGATACATATCTCTTGTCAAAATGCAAATCATACAAAAAATGTAATGAAGAAACTAAAACATCCCAAATTGAACTACCTAGAGGTGACCACTGTCAACATTTTGGTGAAATCCTTCAGGTTTTTCTCTACGCCAATAACATGCTTGTGTACAATGTTATATCTATGGGGTTATATTTACCTATCTTTGCCACTTGGTGATCGGTGGGTATGCAGCTATCTTCACTGTTAAAGGCTGGGCAGTATCACTTTGTATAGGTTATATTGTTGAACATTTAAAAAAATTTCCTTTCTCTCTTCTTCAAAGTATTATTTCAGATAAGCATTTTTTTTTGTATTTTTCTCTACACTTTTGCAGTTAATAGTGAAATTACAGATACAAATGGCATGGCCCATTTATATTTTGATAGATGTTGGTAGAGCCTGTTACCAGGGCTGCATGAGCATGTCCTATGGATGCTTCCTGTTTTCCTAGCATGATATTCCTCCATGATACCCTCAGTTGCCAAGAACTATCAAGCCCTATGGTTCAGGCGTAAGGTTAGTGCTTCTGGGAAGCTTTTCTCATCCCACCAGTTTACTGATTTCTTCTTTTGTTCTCTGAAAGACCCTTCTATCCACCTGTGTTTTGGCTCTTAAACCTTACACAGAACATATTCTGTATGTCTGATACAGGCTACTGGTTTCTAAAGTACAGAGATCACAGGAGGCCAAATACACAGGAGGGTGTGGTATCCCAAGCTCTGGCTTCCGATTGTCTACCCAAGTACTGGCTCCGTCAGTTACAAGTTATGTACTGTTAAGCAAGCTATTTAGTTTCCAAGTTCCCATTTCCTCATCTATATAATAGAGACAGAAACAGTGCATACTTCATAGAGTAGGTGTGAGAACTTAACATGAAATATTGTGCGTAGTTAGTGACAATAATGAATTAGAACATCAACTGAGTGCTCATTTTGTGCCAGGCACCTTGCTGACACCTAGTTGACGCCCTCTGGATTTTCTTGCTTATTTATTTGTTTTTGTTTTTATTTTGGTGAGCAAAGAATTCTTCAATCTATTTTGGACTTACACTTTTTTAATCAGCTCACACAAGTTTTAGGCACACGATTTGTGAAAAGCAATGGTTCTCCCTGGGGTTGCTTATATACGCACAGAATTTCTCTCCCCATTATCTCTGTCTTGTTGCTCTCCTAGCCCTCTGAGCACTGGGGCTTTGGACTAGCCTTCTGATTATTTGCTCATTCTTGTATTTATATTTTTTTTTTGCTATATGGTATTTTATTCTTGATCGGCTGTTCATTCCAGAGCAAGGAGGGAAGTAACTGTCCATTGGAAATAAAGACAAGTAAACAAGAGCTCATTAAATTTTTTGCTTAACTGTTAACCTTCAGGTAAGAAGGTCAAAAGTTATAACAAGGCCCTTGTAACTTTCTTGTTCTTTGGCATTTTATTTCAAAGTAGCATGATACTCTATCTCCTTAATTGATGTACCATATTAAAAACCAGCATTAGTTTGGTCCCTGGCCCATGTCTGTAATCCCAGCCACTCAGGAGGCTAAGGAAGGAGGATCACAAGTTCAAGGCAAGCCTCAACAAGACCCTGTCTCAAAATAAAAATAAAAATTTTTAAATGGCTGGGGATTTGGCATGATGGTAAACTACCCCTGGGTTCAATCAATCCCCAGCACCAAAAATAAAAAATAAAAAACAGTGCTGGTCACCTATACACACTGTTTCTCATGCTAAGCTCTGCTTTTCTTAGCCCTCCTTATTCATTTCTTCTCTACCTGGCAGTCTTTTCCCCTTTATCTACAACATTGCCCTCTGGAGATGTTGCCCTTGATGAAAGCACCCAGTCTACCTCAACATCCTCCACTGACATTTCCTCCATCTCTCCTAGACACCCAAATTTCTGCTTCCTTTCTGAAATTTAAAGCACTTGACATTTTTCTACATTGCATTTTGAGTTATTACTTGTGAGTCATATCTTCCACACTGCATATGAGCCCCCTAAGATGCGAAACAAGTTTGTTCACATTTTATTTTCCTACAGAGTTAGCAAAGTTATTAGAATAGACAAGTAAAAGCTGCCTTATACACAGAGTGCCTACCAAAGTAGTAAAAGATAATGCTTTTTGAAAGCTTATTATGTAGAAGATGCTATTAAAAACTTCACATAAATAGCTTCAATATTATCAGTAACCCTCTGACTCAATTGCTGTATTATCTTTACATTCTCTTTATTCCAGATGAGGATTCTCAGGCAGAGAGAGGTTGTTTTCCCAACAGCACACAGCAATTGATTAGTAAACACCATATTTAGGCAAGTTGGTGTGACCCCAGAGACTGTGTCTTAGCTGCGTGTTATCTTGAAGGGTGGTAGGAATAGAATGTCGCTGACCAGAGATGATATGTCTTTGGGGAAAGTGCATTCAGGCTAAGCAACACACATATATCAGGAAATAGGTCAAGGCTTGCACAACTATTGGGATGCCTTTTGGAAGAAAGGAGATAAAAAATCAGGGAAGCCTCTAGTGAGTTTCCAGAATAAGAAAACCGGTGCATAGGATCTTATCACCTGAGTCACTGAAGCAGGAGACTAAAGGTGCCCACCAAAAAGGAGCCACAAACATCAGCAACCACGAGAAAAGGCTGCCCAAGAATACCATGGTGGGCATTACCAATGTGGGTGTCCCTCCACATACCCCGGGACAGTAGAATGACATTCCCATCTGCCTGTGTGTCTGCCTGTCACTGAAAAGCAATCATTCTCCTCATCCAACTTCAAATCCTACAGCATAGTAAAGTCTCACTTGGAACCATGAAGGGGAAAGTCTTCTATGTTATGTTGCTCCAGATCTACCAGGAGGAAAATATAGGAGGGGCTGGTAATGATACCAAATTAACGACAAGACATCAGAAATATAGTGATAAATGTGACAAAACTAGGTCAAGGACATATAATTCACCATTAGCAGGAGACTCTGAAAGAAGGGTGGTTATGTTCTAACACTGATTGACCTCAATGTGAGCCTAGATAGCAATAGAAATCTTCAAGGATGAGGTTTGGTTGCGTTGGTCTCTCAGGTTCTGATGCACACATAGGGCCACTAAGAACATTCCAGAAGCTTGAAATGGCTTGTGCTGGTGCACAGCAAATCAAATGAAAGGACCGTTCATCTAAATTTACATTTTTGGCACTTCTTGTCCCTGTCTCCAGTTCCCATCCCAACCTGAGCGGTGAATAAATAATTGCTGAAAATAATGACAATAACCTGTAACCTGCCATGTTCAGAGCATCTGGATCCCTTCAGGCAGTGGCAGTGAACTGGAAAGAGCACATGTTACAATCCTGCCTTCTGTTACCCACTTAAAAAAAAAAAGAAAAAAAAAGTCCAGGACCAGTAAGAATTAAACAGTTGCTTCTAATTCCCAAAATCCTAGCTCAGTAAGACTGGGCCTATTTAGAATGAAGCTGCTTTTTATCTTTTCTAAACATATTTTCTCCTTTTTATCTCTTTTCTACAAAAATATGACAGGATAAGAAAGGGAAAGAACAAAATGGTAAGCAAACCAGATATTTAGATGTAAATAGGGAAACCACTCTTGTTCTGCATTCAAGAGGTACAGGATTTGACAACCATTACCCTGAAAACAGCCTTCACTCTCCACAGATTTCTTCTCTCCTCTGCCCATTTCCAGCGACAGAGCCATCATGAAGAAGGATGTTCAAAGACATCACATCTATAACCTTTGCCAAAGGCACACACAATCTTTGGAAGGAAGACTTTTATTTTCCCTGTCACCTTTAATGCTAGATACACCAGCTGAAAGCTGAATTCCAAGTATAAGGTCACTGTTCGGAGACTTCCTAAAGACACAGACCTTAAAAAAGAAATCCTTTCTGAGTGTCACTCTCATTTCAGCTCACATTTGCCTGATCTGGCCCAGATGCACTAATTGGCCTTACTGTCAACAGAAAGAAAAAAAAAGACATTATTTGCCAACATCCTCTAGAGAGGCAGTCATGCCCATAATGAGTCCAGGTCTCAGGGTAATTAATTGAGATATAGACTGGGAATGTCTAACCCACATTTTCTTTGTTCACAAATTATATGAATAGCCATGTTCTTTCTCTGGAAAAGAATCCTGTCAATTTTATCCCACTTGACAATTAAAAAAAAAATTTTTGGAGATCCAATGCAAGAGAGTCAGATAGTGAGAGTTTCATCTTTCTCCATACTTTAAGAACTCGGCAGTTTCATCCTTTGATGATCTACATTTCACAGCACTCCCCTCAATAATGTCCCCTTCCTTCTTATACTGCACATAGCAAGGCTGAGTGTCTCAAGCTGCTGACCACATGCATCAGAGAGATGAGTCTTCTTGTACATGACCAGAATTTTAAGGGAAAATTGTAAATTAGCTACGTGCAACTGAAGATTTCACCAAAATCAGAGGATTTGGTCAAAGCAGGCTTCTACCCTTGCACAAAAACTGGCTGAAATGAAGCAGCTTTGAATATCTTCTGCTAACACTGTGAGCATCACCTGGAAGTTCATTAGAAATGCAAACTCACTGCCCCTACCCCAAATCATCCAATTAGAATCTCCAGAAAAAAATGCCAAGCAATCTGAGTTTTCACAAGATCTGTGGATCATTCACACACGTATTAAGATCTGAAAAAAACCTGCATTATGTTGATTTACTAATCTGCCTAATTTGGTTAACATTTAGGTTTTTACCAGGAACCTGGACCCAGCAAACTCTCTGCTGCCCCCACCCCAACCCCAGGGCCCCAGGGCTTTGTGCCTTAGGGAAAGGATATGACAATAAAAACAAGACCGTTGATCTTCATCTCCAGTATGTTAATCATAATTGGGACAATTATTTTTTCCCTAGCCAGATTTACATTTGGGACCTGGCAGACATCACCCACCCACACTGGGTGAGTGAATTCCATTGACACATGTGGTTATTAGTCAGGGGCTTATCCCTGATTTGTTTTGCTTCAGAGGATTCTGAAAACTGCCTGATGTATTCCTTTGTTCTCTGGAGCTCAGTTATTTTGCCATTCTGATTTTCTCTCTTCCCCAAAGGCCAGCAAAAGAAGTCTCAGGTTAAAACCCAAGTGAGAGAAAGCAGGAGAATGGGTAATCCCCCTTTCCAAACACTTTATTCCCACAGGTCTTCTGGCTAGAGTCCCTTGCCTGCATAAGATGTAAAGTGACACCTCTTCCAGGAGTGACAAAAGCTTAGCATCCCTCAATCATCATGCAAAACTAGATCCCTTCTGCCTAAAGAAGGCAGCGTTAAATGCAGCCCCACTGAGTAACATCACAGGCTGATAATAGCTCTGTTAGATGCCGTGTAAAGCATCTTGACTAAACTCTTCATTAGCATTTGAAAACATAGGATGCTTCAGAATTGCTTCAGGTCTTTTAAAATCTCATCTTCTACTCCGGGTAGGACTAAGAAATTCAGTAAGCTACAGTCAAGCCTCAGCCCCAAGATTCAAAATCGCTATGCCATGTAATGGTATTTCACATCTCTCTTTAGACCATCCAAAGCCGAAGAGTCTAATTGTTTATGCTCAATTTATATGTGCGCCTTGGTTGCGTTCATGTGGGCAGCGTGGAAAAAGCATTCTAATTAGCAACTGGTAGTTACAGTAATTGAGGAATCAGCCTCAAGGTTAAGGTATTGATTCATTTTGATAATATTATATACGCTGTGAAATTCTCTGGTAGCTAAACCGACACGGAAATCTACTGAGGTAATAGCACATGCTTAATAATGTTTCACACAACAGCACAGATTTGAAAATGCATTTCAAAATATGCACTTTTCAGATCCACCTTGAATTAGCCTACAGGAATTCCATGGATGCTGCTATCAGCTCAGAGTTTCAGCATGGAGTCAGGGATATTTTCCTATCAATAACTTTAGAGGGAATAAAAACTTTTTTTTCATCAAAACTGGTCCTAAAATATAGTCACTCATTTCAGGGCCCAGACCTGGACTACTGGGGAATTCTTTGAGCTTCACACACACACACACACAATAAATAAAAAAAAAAAAAAACATAAATGAAATGAAAATCATGGTCTGTCTCTAGGTGCTCATCCCTAGAAATGGATTTGGCTAACAGAGAAGGCTTAGCCTATGGCAGCTTATATTGTTTGTTCCTAAATAGGTGAGGACCCTAACCTCCTGCAAACACTGCATAACTGCTGCGAAGAACTCAGCCTTGGAGAGAAGCAACTAAGGATGTACTCAAAGTCTCTGTTGGACAGGTTCACATCCTGCACCCCTGACAGTTCATCTTAGATAAGGCACAAGGCACAGAGAGCAAACCTGAATGCAGTCTGACTTGTGTTGAGTCAAGTCCAAACCACTTCCTTCACGTTCAAGGTCTCTGATGTTGGAATTTGCAGCTGACTTCCACTGTTCTGCAACAGGGACCCTTTCTCTACCCCTCTCCTTGGGGCAATCTGTGCATGTCTGCCTGCCTGCCAGCAGAGTGGCTCACAGACTTAGCCCTTATCTGAAGAACATCACTCTGTAGGGATATGAGGGCTTTTTTTTCCTGGCAAGTCAAGCTCTGCCCTATCTCCTTCTCCAGAAAGTTTTCCTACAGCCCCAGGACTCATTCCTTCCTTCTCCCTCTGCTTTGCCGCTAGTGAGCTAACTTACCCAGGCAGGTGGCAGGTCCCACACAATCGCCGCCCCGAGCGGAAGGCACTCGGGGAGAGCTGCTCTTGAGGAGGTGCACCTTTGCCTCCTATTTTGGGTTCTTGGTTTTTAAACTGCATATCGTGCAGATCCTTTGCTCCTGCACTCACCGTTTTGAAGGTGGCGATACTTCATCTCTCTAATACTGCTTCACACTGAGAACATGGGCAGGTGAGGAAGGACTGCGCAGGTGGTGTGTGTGAGGCTGTCCTCCTGGACCTCAGCAATGCGCACAGGTGGGGAAGAGAGCCCAGCTGTCTGAGACACTGCAAACTCAACAATTCAAGAGCTGGGAATAAATCAGGCAGTGTTTGCGGACCTCCACCAAACGCCCAGGCTTCTCAGTACGACCTAAGCCCAGCCAAATGACAGGACAGCATTTGCAAGTTCAAATGTCCTGGATTTGCAAATTGCCTAGCACTGATTGTGCAGTAATTCAACAAATACACAACGAGCATCGATTCTGTGCCAGGAGCTGCTCCAGGTGCAGGCGGAGGGCAGCTTTCAGGGCGGAGGGGTCTCTGCTCACTTGTGCCATACTCACTACTACCAGCAGGAATATGCCGTGGGTGACCTAGGGACTCGGTTTGTTCTCTGCCTCTGCAATTCACATGCTGACATGGCTTTTGCAGGTAGCTTAGGAGTTTTCTGAGAGGGAACAGCATGCACAGAAGCATGACATTTTAAAACTGTGTGACTTTAAGAAAATATAAATAGAGGTTCAAGGGCAAGAGCAGAAGCTTCAGTGGCCAGGCCTCTTTCATGGAAAGTCTTAAATTCCCATTAAACTGGAATACTTAGAATCAGAGTGTTAATATGGATATAGATTTTCTGTGGCGTTTTCTTCATCTTTGGAGGAAAGCCCCAAATGAACTAAAAATAATCTTTTTCAATGCCCAATCTGGCTTCAGAAGCATGGATAATAGATTGTACACATGGAAAGAACACAGAGGATCACAGTTCCTCTTTCCTTTGGGTCACCCACACCCCCAGGCCTACTTCAGAGCTCTGTACACAGTGATACAGTTAATGTGAAATTATCTAAAAATGGGCATCACCAATGCATATTAAAGTAGGAAAAGGAATAATCAAATGCATCAGCAGAGCGCACGTATCATACCAAGATGGGGCAATCTTTCTGGGGAGCTCCCAGCTGGAGATATTGCTCCCCACATTTCGGCTGGCTGCTACCAGTACATCTTTATCTTCCTGAGAAAACGCATCGGTTATCCCATTAAATTCATGTGCACAGTAGTTATTAAAATGGCACACCATTCCAATGTCTTTGTTTATGGTAGTGTGCAGAGTAAATATTTTACTTTCTGATGAGTGCTTGGGTTTTATTAGAGCCAGCATTAAAACCAGGGCAGAGTGACTGGAGACAGGAATCAAGATATTTACCAGCGTAAGGAGCTGATACGCAGATGCTAATGGAAGCTTTGGGGGTAGTTTTCCAGGCTGTTGAATGTAATTTCTCACATCCCCAAATGGTTGTAAATGGAAACACCCTGAAAAGAATTCTCTAATGACTTGTGTGTATGCAGCAGGGGATCATTGGGATGTCAATGTGCTATGCAAAGTGAGTGCTCACTCACTCATTCATTTGGTATGGCATAAGTTTAGGATGTAGAAAAGAACATCAAACATTTTGTGTGCCTCTGTCTGTCCATTTTATCTCTGTGACCCCAAACCCCATTTCTGCTAAGACAGCTTCCCTTCAAAGATGGAGGCTAAAACTCCTATTTACCTCCTCAGTATCTTCTCAAATGTCCCAGAAGGACTCATCTCCTCTCATAAGGAATTATAGACATACCTCTAATGGAGTAATCAACACATTATTAACTCTTCACTTACCTCCTTATATAGTTCACTGAATTAAAGTTTCTTAAGATCAGAGAGCATGCTATATTTTTCATTATATTTAATTCAAAGTCCTTCTCAAATGTGCCTTGCATAACACAAAGAAATCACCATCTGTTAATCCACCTCCTTATTTTTCTTGGTATCTAATACAAATTAGCTGAATGAAGAAATAAGTCAACAAGACAGCATATCTTGGATGACTACAAATGTTCCCTGATGTCTTTTTCTGTATTTTCAATGAGAAATTCAGTGAGTAGAGTTTTATGACCTAGAATTCACTCATGTAGTCCTTCATGAATTTTGTAAGAATTCAATATGTCACAAATAGGAGCAGGACACAGGGAAAATGCAGGAGCCCACTTTCCAACTCCCTGGAATACTTGGGGAGATCTGGGAGAAGTCAGAAACCAGCAAATAAATAAATGTTGTCCAAACTGGAGTTAGAAAATTCAAAGAAAACTCAAAGTAAGGTCATGATCAACACTATACTTTTGCTTCTAACTTCCTTCTATCATCCATGACTCCAGAAAATTGTGGATGAAGGCAACTCAGACACAAGACTCAGAATACAAAATATGCCACCACAGACTTTTCCAATTCCCAATTCCCAACTCTAGCACCAAAATAATTTTCTTATAGAGGAGAATCTAGTCCAGCCAAATCTCAGTTGTTGAACCTACTGAAGTTAAAGCCAATAATCTGATCCTAATCAGTAGCTAGACTGGATCTCTGAGACTTACACCTCTATTTGTATGTTTGCTCGTACTTATTACTTCCAGATTAAATGCCACTGCTTCCACTCAGTATGCATTATGAATCAGTCTTCCTAAGAAAACTTCCTCTATTGGAAAGTGGAAGCCTCTTGGAATAAAGATTGCAGCCCTTAACTCCATGAAGAGCCTGTGTACCATGCCAGATCCATTTATTTTCTAGATACTGTTTATTGCACATACTATACAAACTCTTTGAATAATTTGGCACATATACATTGGCTATAATTGCCAAAGGAAAGACGAACATGGTAATTAATAACACAATTCTAAGAAAATTAACCAATCCCCTTTCTGATTTCACATCGAGCAAAATGCACCGCAATATAACAGACTATCCCCTGTCCCAGCCTTCAAGTAATAATACACCCCAACAGCTCTGTACTGAAGGAGCAATTAGTTGAATTATATATTGCAAGCCAAGCAAATCTTACCATGATAAAAGAACTCCTTTCATGTTATCTTTTTCTTTTGCCTGCCAAAGATTAGAAAACGTAAATTCTAGTGCCTTAATTATCTATATTACAAATTGCTGATAACTTACTGAGGTGCCCCCTCATGTAAGAAGCCGACAGCAAGAAATCAGAGATGAGTGACTTATTACAAAGACCCACCATCTGTACATTTAGTGCCAGAAAAATAAGATGACATGATTTTGAAAACAGACTGATGAGATGCCTGGACTTAATTTGGGGCTTGGAAACAGAGAAAATGTCAGATCATCTCTAACAAAGGTCGCCTAAAAGAGCAAGCTTGTGGAATTGCCTGCCTCCTGGATTTCTCAAAGGGGAATCCTTCATCATTGTGAGCTGGCTCCAGGAAAAAAAAATAGAAAAGGAAAAAATAATGGATCAAAACAGTGGGGTGCTCTGTGACAGAAACGTGTTCCCAAACTGAAATGTGTAGCCATAAGTGTCACTTGGTTTTTACTTTTGCACACACCAAGACACAAGTGCCTGGAAAACCAGTCTTCACCACAGATTGAGCAAGTAAAGGAAAGACATCCAGACTTTCTCATTTGTCACAGTCCCCTCAGTCGGAAAAGTGCTTATCTATGACACCAAGCCTAGCTGCCCAATCCCTTCTCCCTGCTACCCAAGGCCTCCCTGTGATTTTGGTTATGCTCTGCATGGGTCTGCTCTGTCCTAGCCACTCACCATCTCACAGGATCTCTTCTGTTGATGTCTTTGAAGTTTTCTTATTTTATTCCCTTGTCCCTCCATTCCCTACTATATAATTCTCAACTAGATTTTTTTGCTGCTATCATACCACATTATCAATAGCATCTAAATGATATGTTAATTGAAGTTTCAGTTTAATATGATAATTTAACCATGATCTTCAAATTATAAGGTCTTTTCCTTTCTTTTATTATTAAAGGCATGCCTAATAGCCCACACATTAATCACTTTGTATTTTTTTGCAATAGTTAGCATAAGATAGGTTGCAAATTTTTAATACATGGACAAGCAAGAATGCAAGAATGGTTGTAGGCTGGTTTTATTTCAGCTTCAGAGAAGAGATGAGAATGATTCAACTCATCTCTGGAAAACAATGCTTATCAAACATGCTGAACTAACGTCAGGGGCCAGATATAACATCTGCTACATGACTTAGTTAGTTTCTGCTAATTTTACAGAGAAGCAAAATAAAATTCAGAGATATGGTAAATAATTTGCCTAAGAGCATACTTCTAGCTAATGGCTGAGCTAGGGTTCAAATTTGGGAGCCTACATTGTTGAGAGATGTCTATATGAGAGGAATTCAAGAGGGAAGAGGAAAGGACAAAAAAATGGGACCATCAAGAACCCATGCTTCGCTTCTGTCAATTGCATTCCCCACAAATTATCCAAGACAACTTAAAATTTTAGGGTAAAAATTTCAATTGTTTTGCTTAAAATATTGTTCTCTTTTAAACAAAATATCAGCAACAGTGGAAAGATTAACTATCAGCTCTTTGTCATTGTCCAAATTTATGACAGTTACATTTGAATTTCTTCCTGAAATTGACTACCACAGGCAAAAAAAGCAACGTGTCAGAGAGCCTGGGCACCCATGTGAAGAACCTCAGTCTTGGTTGGGAGATATGTTGGTATTTAGGTCCTGGTACTTATGTAATGTATGACTTTTATAGATGTTCCCAAAGAAGTGGCCATAACTTCAGAAAATCTAATTTAATAAACAGAATCAGAAAAGTGGAAAAATTGAAAACACCTCTGCCTTAACTCAGTATATTTCTTTAATACTGAATTCCAACTCCTAAAGAGATGTTTACGTCATCTGTTTAATGCTGCCTACATGGCCAGCTTCACAATAGTTTATTTTTGATCCCTTTGTATATACTGTATTTCATAAAGGTTATTAACAGGGAAGCTTTGTGCCTTCAAATGTGGTTTATAACA